>NC_069451.1:30670124-30678251 GCF_026875155.1 Cherax quadricarinatus | reverse complement strand
GAGTACTGTATCTGGCTTCTTTAGGAGCACGTTGCAAAGCCTTTATGTGAGTCAAAGCTTTTAGTGAGACAAAAATCAATAATGATCAAGAGACAAGCTCAGTGCTATAAGTTAGCTTTAGAGCCATTAGGAGGCAAACAGTTGCTGTGCCCCTATTGATAATTTTTTAATAAAAACCCAAACAAATTTATTATCGTTTTTAAACTAGGGAGGTGGCAACAAGAAAATGCAGCCCTGCCAGAAGACTCTGTTTAGACCTACTGTGTATAACGTGATAACTTATTACTCCAGCAGGGAGAAATTTCTTCTTGAGCTTGCTCTAACAAGTGTTTTTAAGGAAGGGATTTACTGCAATAAGCTTCTTGGGAGGGACTTGGGGTATATGATATTAAATGAACACATTTTCCCCACGGAGGGGTGAAAATGCTCTTGCGTCACGGGAAAACAGTTCATGCAGGTTAAAAAACTTAAATAATTACATGTTTTCACATCCATTAGATTGAGTGTATATACTTCTAACATTTGTAAGACTATAGCGACAGTGTCTGGTTCATTTCTTAACATTATAATCCCGAGTACATGTTATCTCAACAATCCTATCACTGATACAGAAATCCCAAGTCCATCCTAAAATTTATGAACCTTTGTACTTTTGGGCAGACAAGAATAATTCTGAGAGCTTCTTTTTGATAAACCCCAAGTGTCGGAGAAACTTTCTCTAGCTAATATCAACAGAAGCAGCATAACCAATTAAGATTCAATATAGGCTATGTCAATGTGGAAAAAACAAGTTCCCTACTCTTTTTCTCTTGGGCAAAATAATACGGGCAACTCACATATATAAACAAGTAGAAAAGGGTCTTTTTCAAAATGAATTGCCTCAAATTTCCCCAATCTTCCGCTGTTATCTCTGTATTGGACTGAAATCCCACTGAGGGGAAAACGTGTTTCAGTAATTTTTTCATTTTTCCTTGTGGGTTTTTTAAATTTAGCATCTATAGTAAATTTTTTTAATCAGTCTTTCAAAGTTATATAAATCAACTTTTTAGGAGATCATCAAAAATATACAGGCTGTTGTGATTTAGGATAGACTGAGACTTTTGGGTCCAGGAGTAGAAGGCATCCTCGAGTAACTGAGATTATTTGTGCTAAAAAGTGTTTATCAGTGCCTGTCTCAATTCTGAAATCAGATTATACCACCCCCCAGGAGCCTTCCCCCTTTCTTCGGTCATTAATACTTCATACTGGTGAAGAGGCAATCACTTCATAAATATTTTGGCTCAAAATTAACTTTTTCGACCTTCCTTTCAGAAGCACTCCCTAATTTTATTCTAATAAATGGGGAATTTTATGTCTGGTTTTTTTTGGGACCAGTTCTATATGAGGTCATTTGCTTTTTCAAGACGAAAGGGATGAACAACATTACCAGTCTCATTCCTGGTTATTTTATTTATAATTTTCCAAGCCAGACTTAAGGTTAGACATATTTAACCCACTAACAAATTGTTTCCATTTCTTTTTCCTAAGTTCTTGCTTCCTATTCCTTGCCTTTGTTAATGCACCTTGGAACGTTTCTGATGGGTCTCCGGTTCTACATTCATGAGAAGTTTTCACCAATCCTCTCAGATTATTATAGAATTTTACGATGACGTTTGTTGATATTTATGCTGCAAGATTTCTTCACTTAAGATGTGAGCAAAGTTTCAATGATGCCCCCCAAAACCATTGTTAAATTCTTGTGGGCTCGTATTTCTTTTACCACTAACCTTTGTGATTAATGAAGTTATGTCTTTATTAAGGAGTAAGAATGAGTTTTTCTTCAGCATTTAACCTTGAGAGAGAACACACAAGCAAGCCAAATACCTAAGGTTTCCCGCAAACCCGAATGTGTAGACTGACTGGTGTGTGGTTTGTGCCTGGGGTTTTCAGTCACAGTGTAGACTCACTGGTGTGTGGTAGTGCTTTGGTTCTCAGTCACAGTGTAGACTCACTGGGTGTGGTATTTCTTGATTCTCAGTCACAGTGTAGACTCACTGGTGTGTGGTAGTTCCTGGTTCTCAGTCAGAGTGTATACTCATGGTGTGTGGTAGTGCTGTTTCTCATCACAGTGTAGACTGACTGGTGTTTGGTATTGCCTGGTTCTCATCACAGTGTAACGACTGGTGGGGTGGTAGTGCCTGGTTTTTCAGTCACAGTGTAGACTGACTGGTGTGTGGTAGTGCCTGGTTCTCAGTCACAGTGTAGACTGACTGGTGTGTGGTAGTGCCTGGTTCTCAGTCACAGTGTAGGCTCACGGGTGTGGGGTAGTGCCTGGTTTCAGTCACAGTGTAATCACTGGTGTGTGGTAGTGCTTGGTTCTCAGTCACAGTGTAGACTGACTGGTGTGGGGGTTTAGTGGCTGGTTCTCAGTCACAGTGTAGACTGACTGGTTGTGGTAGTGCCTGTTCTCAGTCACAGTGTAGACTAAACTGGTGTGTGGTAGTGCCTGGTTCCAGTCACAGTGTAGACTGACTGGTGTGTGGTAGTGCCTGGTTCTCAGTCACAGTGTAGGCTCACTGGTGTTTGGTAGTGGCTGGTTCTCAGTCACAGTTTTGACTGACTGGTGTGTGGTAGTGCCGGGTTTTTCTCAGTCACAGTGAAAGACTGACTGGTGTGTGGTAGTGCCTGGTTCTCAGTCACAGTTAGACTGACTGGTGTGTGGGTAGTGGCTGGTTCTCAGTCACAGTGTAGACTGACTGGTGTGGGGTAGTGCCTGGTTCTCAGTCACAGTGTAGATGACTGGTGTGTTGTAGTGGCTGGTTCTCAGTCCAGTGTAGATGACTGGTGTGTGGTAGTGCCTGGTTCTCAGTCCACAGTGTAGACTGACTGGTGGGGTGATAGTGGCTGGTTCTCAGTCACAGTGTATATCATGTGGAGTTCGACACGTGGATTAGGTAAGAAATACTCACGTAGGCTGGTAGTACGTATAATTACAGATAAGGTGGGTTGCGCCCTTACGGGCCGTGACCTGCCTCCTTGCTCCCACTCGAAAACACTGACTGACTGGCCGGCCCGCCCACGTACCCATAGAGGGTCTTTGAATAATGCCAGGTCAGCGCAATATGAGTTCAGATAGTGACTCAGGCAGAGACGGTTGGTCGTTGAGTCAACGGTACACTGGTTACTGGTAACTGGTTACATACTACTGAGAGCTCGGCGACGCTAGCGTATGTCGTCCCGACATACAATAATACAAACTAGAGATGGCAGGTATACGGCTTGGGCTGATTCTATACAATGTCAAAGTACACAACAAATTAAAATTATAACATACATAAGTAGAACATTGGAATGGAACCCTTACGTAACTGAAACTGTAATGCAATAAAGGTATACTAAGTACAACTTAAAACTCAACAAATGAACAACGAACTCAACGTTGAGATTACAAGTGATAAAAAAAAATTTTGGGATCGATCGATCTGTATTCATGTGATCTACAGTTTTTTGAGGGAAGAATTATACAAAGAAAGAGTTTTTTTAACAGAAAGGCAGATTCGGTGCACTCAAATCTAGACTGTTAAACTCTCAGAATGGGGAGAGAACATGAACACAAAAAAAAATTCTTGAATACGATAAGTTGATACTGAAAATTTAAATTCATCTATACAGGTTATTTACATTTAACCCCAACTCTGCTAGGGTGAGATTGACCATATGCAGAATGGGGGGTCATCTCTGGGAGGATCAAACTCTGTAGCTTTGGGCTAACTCAGCTGTATTGAGGCAAATCTGAATTAGAAGTTCAAATGATACTTGAGGATTTCTCAATACCTGTCGTGTAAGTAGGGAATAACGACATTCAGTTGATCGTTGACTGAGTATCAGAGGAAGAGATTTACAGGATCAGGAGGATTGTCAGAGTCTGTCACATTGGTCTGGGTTGGAACATCATTATCATCACATTACTAACTTCATATGATCCAAATGCGATTCTTTATACTGACCAGTACTAATCTCTCAAACCCTTATACTTATTACCAGTGATATGTTCAACTACTCGATAAGGACCAACAAACTTTTGATCAAGCTTTGGCATTGCAGACGTTTTGTTAAAGTTAATCAGCATAACTCTCGAACCTACTTTGATTTTGGATGGTTTTGCTCGAGTGTTTGCGACTCTTGTAAATTCAGCTGTTGATTTATGAAGTGTTTCATGGTTCTTCTAAAAACACTTTGAGCTAAGCTGGTACGAGTTGTATGAAATCATCAGGGTTGTAATTTGGTTTCGGATTAGAATATAACAAACTCCTAAGGCAAACGTTTATCTACACCATACAATGCATAATTTTGGAGTGTCAACCCATAGAAACATTGTAAGCAGAATTTATAGCACACTGCAAATTTAGGTATAACTTCATCCCAAGTTTCACTGTTGGGATTGATAGTGGCTCTCAAGACATCAAGTACTTTCTTATTGGTTCGTTCTGCTAACCCCTTGCTGGCAGGGGATGATGAGGAACAATGGGGGATTTAGAGATCTTGTACAAAGGGACATAAATTTTCAAGAATCTCATTACAGAATTCACCTCCATTATCTGTTACTAGGGACTTAGGAGTGGTATGCCTGCAGATAATGCGTTCTTTAAACCCCTTTAGCTACTGTCTCGGCAGTCTTATCTGCAATAGGAACTAACTCACAATATCTGGTGAAATGGTCTACCATAACACACAGATGTTTGTTACCTTGGAGGGGAAAATTGGAAATTATTTTAAAAAATCTAGCGCAACTCTTTCCCACGGTTCGATAGTAGTTGGATATACTTGGATTTGGGTTAGGACCATTAGCATTGCCTTTATGTTGCATGCAGAAAACTACATTTCTTAACATACTCAGAAATATCAGTTGCCATACGAGGCCAAAAGTATTTTTAATCTGGCTTGTTTTACTGAACGATCCATAAACCCGGGTGTGCAACACCTGGTACATCGTGAACTAGCTGTAAGGCTACATTTACTAGTGACTGTGGAATTACTAACTGATATACTTTCTGCTAGGAGTACCCAACTCGGCTGTTCGATACAGTAATTCTTGGTTCATGACAAAGTCATGATGGGTGCTGGTGGCTTCACAGTCAGAATAAGATCTCCTGGAGCAGGAATCGAATCACACCAGACCCATGGGATCTGTTCGTTGAGCATTCTTTACCATCTTCAGCACTAAATGGAGGGTCTGCAGTTACTATAACTAACATGTCGCGATAAGGCATCTGCGACTACATTTGACTTGCCAGGTTTAAATGCTCAAAGGTGGGATTGAACTCTTGGATAGTCCCAAAGGGCCATCTGGCTAACCCTTCCAGTAGGTTGTTTGTTCTGGAATAAGGGTATCAGTGGGCATGGTCTGTCCAAGACATGAACAGAGTACTGATAAATATGTCTCGGAAGTGCTTTAAAGACCATACTATTGCTAAAGCTTACTTGCTCAGTTACTGTTTAAATTAAGTTCAGCCTTTGTAAGGACTCGGCTAAGCAAATGCAACTGCGTTTTTACTTGCCATCTGTCTTCTGAGCTAGTACGGCACCTATGCCAATTGAACTAGCATCAGTTGTCAGATAGAAGGGCTTAGAAAAATCTGGAAAAATTTTAAAATTGGAGCATATGTTTAGCTTTTCTTTTAGAGTGTGGAATGCTCTTTCTTGACGGGGAAAGGGCCAAACAAAAGGAGCATCTTTCTTAAGCAAACTCAGTTAGAGGAGCAGCTATGGAAGAAAAATTGGCAATGAAGGATCTATAAAAACCTGCTAAGCCCACAAGGGATCTTACGGCATCAGCAGTTTTTGGGAGTTGGAAAATTTAGTACTGCAGTTACTTTACTTTTGGGCAGTCGTAACCCCTCTAGGAGTGACTACGTGACCCAAAAAACTTAATTTCTGATCTGAAAAATTGACATTTAGACAGTTTGATCTTTAAATTGGCCCTTCTTCAAGCTTACCAAGTATCTACATCAAGTCTTTTCAAGTGTGTATCCACGTCTTTAGACATGACGATTACGTCATCTAAGTACACCAGTGTAGACTAACTGGTGTATGGCAGTTGCCTGGCACTCAGGAGAGCCAGCTAAGGCACCAGTGCCAGCAAGTGCCAGTGATAATTGACAGGGTCACACCAAGAGTTAATTGGTAATTTATCTTCTTGAAGAAGTTGGTTCATTTGTTGTGTGTGTGTGTGTGTGTGTGTGTGTGTGTGTGTGTGTGTGTGTGTGTGGTGTGTGTGTGTGTGTGTACTCACCTAGTTGTACTCACCTAGTTGAGGTTGCGGGGGTCGAGTCCGAGCTCCTGGCCCCGCCTCTCACTGATCGCTACTAGGTCACTCTCCCTGAGCCGTGAGCTTTATCATACCTCTGCTTAAAGCTATGTATGGATCCTGCCTCCACTACATCGCTTCCAAACTATTCCACTTACTGACTACTCTGTGGCTGAAGAAATACTTCCTAACATCCCTGTGATTCATCTGTGTCTTCAGCTTCCAACTGTGTCCCCTTTTTTTTAAAGTGCCCCACTTTGGGAACCCGTTTTGGGCCCACCTTGTCAATTCCCTTCAAGTTTTTTGGTATTCGTTACAAGCCCCCTACTCCCCTTCCTTGTGTTCGCGTTGTTTCCCCTTAAACCTTTCAGGTTTTTAGTTTGGGCTAGTTTTTTAAAACCTTTCCCATTTTTTGTTTTTTGGGTTTGGGAGGTTTTTGGGTTTCCCAAAGGGGGCCGCCTCCCCATACCTAAACGTAGGGGTGACAGGGTCTAAATGATTCCCTTATTAAGGGGCGGAATGCGTTCTGGGTTTGTGGCGCCCATTGCTGAAGCAGTTATTGGTTGATTTGCCTTCGGAGATGGGGGGCCGGGTGTTATACCCCCCCCAAGATTTTTTCCTTGAGTGAGGTTTGTAGTCTTGACCCCCTAGACTTTTACCCGTCTGCGGCCTTCTTTCCCCTTTCCCCCAATCTTCTGATTTTTCCTTTTGGTGGGATTGAATCGGGACCCAAATTGCGGGACCGGGTTTGCGCTGCCCAGACCCCTTTGGAGTTTGCCGGTCTTCGTCGAGTGAATTTTTCATCAACTTCACGTCATTGAAAAACGGGGGACACCTCGGGTCTTTCCCCCGTCATGTCGTTCAAAAATCCAGAAAAAGACTGGTCCTGGACTGCCCCCCTGCGGGACCCCGCTGGTCCAGGTCCCCCACTTGACACTCGCCACACCATGACTCGGCTGTCTCCTGAAAATATTCCCTGATCCATTGTATGCCTTCCTGTTATCCCTGCTTGGGTCCCCCCATTTTTTGACCAATCTCTTGTGTGGAATGTGTAAAACGCCTTCTTTGGCCAAGAAAAATAAATCCACCCAACCCCTCTCTCTTTTGTCTTCTGCTTTTCCATGTCATAGAACTCCGTAGGTTTGTGACACAGGTTTCCCGTCCCTGAAACCTGTTGGCTGTGTTATGAATCATTCCTTTCTAGGTGTTCCACCCTCTTTCCGAAAAATCTTCTCCTGTTTTTTTGCATACTATACATTCTGAACGGGTCGTAGTTTAATGCTTATGTCTGTTCCTTTTTTAAAGATTGGGCTCATTTGCTGTTTTCCCTTTTTCCCTCGGGCCCAACCCCCCCTTTTTTCGATAGATTTTTTGAATATTTTGTTAGGGGTACACATAGCCCCTTTGTCCCTCTCTAATACCCATGGGGGATGTTATCGGGCCCCCATTGCCTTTGAGGTATTAGCTCATCAAAAAGCCTCTTCACTTCTTCCTCGGTTGTGTGCCTGTTCCGCACTTGGTGGTTGCCCCACCTCCCGTTTTTTCGGGTCCCTTCTGTCTCCTCTGTGAACACTTTTTTGAATCTCTTGTTGAGTTCTTCACATACTTTTAGGCATTTCTTTGTCTCTCCTCCTTCATTCCTTGCCTGATTCCTGGTTTGACTGTTGTTTTCCTCCTGAAAATGGGTTTCAACAGTTTTGGGTCAATTTGGCTTTGTGCATGTCATGTTCATTTGTCTTTGGGGCCCCCCTTTTATCTGTGCATATTCGTTTTTTGGCTCTACGATGTTCTCCTTATTCTCCTGGGTCCTTTGCCCTTTTTATTTTTTCCCTTCCCCAGCC
>NC_069451.1:30615124-30665124 GCF_026875155.1 Cherax quadricarinatus | reverse complement strand
CTTTCACTGCATGTATAAGTACAATAAAGCACCTCTATTTATGGGACCATTTGAAATCCCTTGACCTGTACTCCTTGCAATGCAGGCGAAAAAGATACATCATAATTTACATCTGAAAAATCCTAGACGGACTAGTTGCAGATCTGCACACAGAAATCACTCCTTATAAAAGGAAAGACTCGGCAGGTGGTGCAACATCCCCCCAGTGTACAGCAGGGATGCTGCGAGTTCAGTTAAGGATAACACAGTGTCAGAGGACCAAGAATGTTCAACTGCCTGCCACCGTACATAGGTGTGAGAGGACCAAGCTTGTTCAGCTGCTTCCCAACATTACAATTATTATTAAAATAATAATAATAATTATATTATTATTATTATTATTATTATATTATTATTATTATTATTATAGTAGTAGTAGTAGTAGTAGTAGTAGTAGTAGTAGTAGTAGTAGTAGTAGTAGTAGTAGTAGTAGAAGTATTACTATTACTATTATTATTGTATTATTATTTTATTATTATTATTATTTTGCAAAATTTTTATTTATACCTAATGTTATTAATCATATTTAATTTTCTTCAGAGCAGTGATATGAATATTATATTTTATGATATTCTGGATTACATTTCTGACAATGTTGTTTATGTGAGTACATGACAGTACACCTACATCCTGGGGATATGAGGACAAGTCTTTCATGTTGCAGCTTTTTCAACTCAATTTCCATGCTCTTGCTAGTTGGCTAGAGGCCTGGAGGAGGTATGACCTCCTTACCTGCATTGCAATTGTGCATCATTACTTCTTGTGCTTCCTGTTTATTACCTGTCGTGTTTCACTCACTCATAGCAGCATTTTACAAGTCCTGGGAGTTCAAGAGGTATCCTAAGTCTTGATTGTAGGAGGTCTGGTTCTGCTGTTCTTGACTTGTTCCTACCTTCTCATGGGTTCTTAGAGTTAGTGTTATAGTTATGTGGATACTGACACATCTCTGGTGGTGATGAGTCAGGGAGTGTCCGGTGCTCCTGTGGCTTTACCTCACAAGGATCATGTCTAGGTTGTACTTAACTCTCTTAAGGTTGAATGACAGACGTTCTGAGAACATTCCTTGATCTGTAGAACTCTGATTCTCGACTTCCTTAATTATCATCTGTCCACTGTAACCGACTGGATCACAACACACACATTCAAACCTACTGAAGTTCTATGACAAGGTAACAGAAGTAAGACAGGAGAGAGAGAGAGAGAGAGAGAGAGAGAGAGAAAGGGGAGGGGATGGGTAGACTGCATCTTCTTGGACTGTAAGACTTTTGATACAGTACCACACAAAACTGCTGAAAAGCTAGAGAAGCAGGCAGGAATAACAGGAAAAGCACAACAATGGATCAGAAAATTCCCGATAAGAAGGAAACAACGAGTGATGGAACATGGTAAGGTGTCCAAGTGGGCGCCTATAACGAGCGGGGTTCTACAAGGGTCAGTCCTATAGCCGGTGCTGTTTCTGGTATATATGAATGATATGATGAACGTTTTAGCCTCTAGAGTGGTGACGTGTACTTAGCTCTGTGAAGACCTGTTTGCGCGCTCTCTACGAATTGAAGCAAGATGCCCTCCATCGAGCAACTTTACCAACAGCTTAAGGAAGAATTGAGGATGGCGAAGATGGAGATTCGGCGACTGACCGAGGAAAACAAGAAGATTCGTAGTAGTCCTCCTGTTTTGAGTCCTCAGGTCAAGAAAGGAAACTGGTCAGTGGCTGGACAGCAGGGAACGAAGCTGACGATCAAGAAGACGAATGGAAAGGTAGAAACGATGAAGAAGAAAGAGACTTCCGTGGAAACTGTTGTGGAAACATCTAATACATTCTCAGTGCTACCCGACGAATGTGAGTCGAGTACTGGGAACGTCACGGCGAACGACACCAAGGAAGGTAAGAATATTGTTGTTGTTGGGGATAGCCAATTTAGGTATATGGATAGGGCGTTCTGCTTGAAGGACAGGAGTAGGAGACAGAGGGTTTGCTTTCTTGGGGCTGGGATGGAGGATATTGTTAGCCGTCTGGATGACATCATGAGAGGTAATGGGAGCAATCCTATTATCTGTCTCAGTGCTGGAGGCAACGATGTTGGCAGACGTAGGAGTGAAGACCTGATTAGCAGGTATAGGTCAGCAATGGAAATAATTAGGAGGAAGGGTGGGAACCCTGTCATATGTGGTATTTTGCCAAGGAGAGGAGTTGGAAATGAAGGGTTGTCCAGGGCAATTGGTGTCAATTGCTGGCTGGACAAATACTGTAAGAAATGACATGTATGCCAGGGATGGGGTTCACTTATCTAGGTCTGGGGTGGGAGCACTGGCAACTGCAGTGGGGGGAGCTGTTAGGACTTTAAACTGGGAAATAGTTAATGGTAGGGGTTTTTGGGCAAAAAACAGTGAATTTCCCAGTGTAGTAATTAGGGATTTTCTAGGGGAACTGTAAAAACAAAAACGAGGTAGATATTGAAAAGCCAGGGGATTTGGGGTGATAAGGACAGTAATGGGTTTTTGGGTAAAAAAACCCGAAATAAAGGGGAAAGGGGAAAAAGACAAAGGAGAGTTTTTTCATTTGTTTATTTGCTTTTAGCTGTAGTGCAGGAATAAGATGGACAGTTGGGAAAATTGTTGCTAGGCAGGAAACCCTTTGACGTATTTCCCTTTAAACTGGGGAACGTGGTTTAATTCAAAAAAAGTCGGGACCCTGCGGATGTCACATTCGGGTTTTTAAATTGTTTCAAGAAAGAAAGAAGTGTGGGGAAGGGGGGGGTGGGGGGGGCATGTATGCCCCGAGATCGCTTGAACTTTTTTGCATAAAAACGGGAAATTAAAATTTCTGAAGTAAACATACAGAGTCCTTTTGGTTTAAAATTTTTTCAGAGGGGCATGAAATCTGATTTTAGGAGTGACTTACGCCCCCCAAACTTAGATAGGGCCCAAAGGGGAAAAACTACTAGGGGAAAGGAAAAGGGAAAATTTTTTAATGCTACAAGGAAACGATAATGTAGTAATTCTGGGAGACATTAATTTTAAAGTCATTTTGTTTTTAAAAAAGGGGAAATAAACCTCAAGGGAAAACCTGCCCTTGTTATTTTTGGAAAACAAAAAACCCGGGTTAAAATAATTTTAAAAATTTCCAAAAAGGAAGGGTGTAGCAAAACCAAAACCCCCAATTTTTTTTCCCCCAATTAAGGGGGAAGGGGAAACCATTATACGATAATTGGGTAACGGGGGCCCAATTTTTTCCTGAAAAATTACGGGGCCCCCTTAAAAGAAACTTTACCCCTTTTTAAAAAATTTGGGTAAAAGAAAATCCCCCAAAAGGGAAATTTTCTGAAATAACTCGGGGCCAAAAAAGGAAAAGGTTTATGGGAATAAAAATTGGGGGGGGGGGGTTCAAAAAAAATTTTTTGCCCCAAAGGGGGGGAAATTTAAAAAGGGGGTTAAAAACAAAAACTATGAAAAAAGGAATTTTAAAATCAAAAAAGTTTTTCCATTTTATGAAAAAAAATTTTAAATTTAAAAAGGGCCCCCTTAAAAAATAAAAAATTTTACTAAAAGGGAATGAAAAAAGTTGCGGGGTTTTTTTTAAAAATTAACCCAAAAAAAATTTAATTTCCGGGTATTTAAAAAAATTAAAAGGAAAAATTTAGGTCCCCTTAAAAAATTTTTAAAAGAAATCAACTGAAAAAAATTTAATTGGGCCCCGTTTAAAATTTTTTTTTCCCTTCTTGGAATTTTAACCGGGGAAACCCATTAACAATATTTTTAATTTTTTTAAAATTTTTGGGTTTTGGAAAAATTTGGGGAAAGATCCATGACCTTTTTTTAAAAAGGGGAAAAAGAAAAATTTCCCGAACCCCCGAACCAAAATAAGCCCCCCCCCCCCCCCCCCAAAAAAATTTAAAAAATAAAAAACCCCCATTTTTAAAAATAATTTTTTTTTTTTTTTAAAAATTTTTTTTTTTTTTTTTTTTTTTTTTTTTTTTTTTTTTTTTTTTTTTAAATTTTTTTTTTGGGACCCAAAATTTTTTTTTTTAGAGTAAATTTAAAGGCTCAGATTATAAGAAGCCATCTCGAAAAAAGCAAAGCTTGTTTAAATTAAATACCCCCAAAAGGGTTTTAAAAAAGAGGCCCCTGTGGGGGAAAATTTTCAATAGAGGGGAAAATTAGCGGGGGGAAGAAAAAAACATGTATATAGTAACAACAGTTTCATTGCGGCTACTTTTTTAAGGGTTTGGGGTTTAAGCCCAAGCTCCCGCTTTTTCCCCGCCCCCTTTTTTCCCCCCTCCACAAAAAGTGACATTTCATTGGGCTATTTTTTAAAAGGAAAGGGAAAGGGTAAAAAGCCCCCGCTTTTTTCCCCCCTTTTTTCCCCCCCCCCCCCCAAAGTGATAGTTTGACTCCCGGCTGTTTGGGTTAAAGGGTTTTAGTGCCCGTCTAGCCCCAAACTATCTTTTCCCCCCCTTTTCCCCCCCCCCCCCCCACAAAAGGTAAAGTGGGGGGCCCTTTTGGGTCCAAACATTTAATCACTAGACTCACAGCTCCCCCAGAAACTAGAAAAGTAATCCCTTTCCCTTTGTATTCTAGTAAATTTATTTGGTTAAAGCTTCACTTTTGACCATAAAAAAAATTTCTTAGCCCCTTTCAGTCTTGCTCTGGGGTTGACTGTTGTAATAATCATTATATTTTTGGTATTTTGTTATCATGGAGGAGTTATTTCTTAAGCAGGGGTAACCTGTCTATTTTTCCCAGTTTTGAATGACAGAGGGGTTCACCTGCCAATCAACGAGCAAAACTGATGGGCCCGGAAACTAACGTCCTGGAGACGTCCCATTTTGGATTAAATTTACCTTTTGCCCCTTTAAAATTTGGCAGGATGAAAAACCCCACGTCTTTGCGCGGTAAAGAACCTGCTTTCCTTAACCCGGGATAGAATACTCACGGGGGATACTTGTGAAGAACTAGTTCCCGGACCCCCCCCCCCCCTCCACTTTAAAACGGCAAAAAGTTTTAAAACAACCCGAAGTGCACCAACACCGGGAAAAACCTAAATTTATATATTTTAAAAACTTTTTGAGTTAAAAATTTTTATTTTATTCTTTTTCTTTTTCTTTTTTCTTAAAATTTGGAGTACCTGTCTTTTTTTTTGGGTTTTATTTTTTGCTTGAAAAAATTTAATAAAGTGTTTTTTCTTTGTTTTAAAAAATTTTTTCTTTTTCTTTTCATTAATTTTCCTGAGGAGGAGCCCAGCTTTGTAATACTGTCTAAATTAAATTACAGAGCTGGGAAACCCTTTTCCAAGGGGGCGCCCTTTGCCAGGATAACTTTACTGAATCAAGTTTCGGGTTTCCTCCGAATTTTACCTTTGGAAAACTTCAACGCCCACATAACCCCCGACGGTTACCCCCCACCCATGAGAAATTAATAAATTCCCAAGGGTTAAGGACCCCAGAACAGGAATTTAAAAGTTTTGGTTATTTTATAGCCCTAAATTTTATTGTAATTCAAGTCAGGAGGATAAAAATTTTTAATTCCCCCACCTTTCTTGTGAGTTTTGAAACACTTTGGGGGAAATTGGGACTCTGGGGCCCCGAGATTTTAAAGTGACAATTTGTTTTTTGGGAGCTCTTTATTATATCAAGGGAACTTTTCAAAGGACACTCTTAAATTTTTTTGGTGAAAAAAGGTTTGGGTCAAGTGCCCCCATTCTATTTTACTGTTGCCCCGGGCCCGGATAAAAACCCTTGTTTTCATTAATAATATTTTTTTAATTAAGCGGGGATCGACCCCTCTGGTTTTTTTCATTTGAGAGGAGCGGAATTAAAACCTGGGTTTTTTTTTTTTAATCCCCCTTTTCTTTTCCCCTGTTTATTTTTAAAAGTTATTCTTGCAAGAGGGTTGAATCCCAGTTTTGGAGGGAATGGGGAAAAGTAAGTTAGGAAAAACGGGGAAAAAAATTTAGAATTTTTCATTTTTGAAAAGAATCCGGGGGAAAAGATTTTGAAAAGAAAAAAAAAAGGAAGAATTGAGAGAAAAGGGAAAGGGACAGTTAAAAAGAAAAGAAAAAGAGAAAAAAGGGAGAGAGAGACTTGAGATAGAAACCCAAAGAAAGACATTTTAGAAAGAGAGAAAAGAAGACAAAAAGGAGGTGATAGACTTGATCGTGAGGAGAGGGGCTAGGGTACTTTGAAAAACCCAATTTAAAATTTAAAGAAACTTGGGGAAAGAGCAAAGGATCGCGAGCTCAAACAAGCCCCGCCTTGAATTAGGGGAATAAAAAGTAATTTTCCCTCACAACAGAAATTTAGATGAAGGAGTAATGGAACAACGTCAGCTAGAACACATTTTCCCAACCCCAAATTTACCCCCCTTAACAGGGGGGGAAGGCATAACTTTTTACATTTTTCAGGTTTGAAAATACCCTCCCCTCTGTGAAGGGCCCCCTGCTAACACATGGGTCCGGGTTTTGGAATGTTTTTTTCTGGTACAGCTTTGAAAATCTATCCCAACTTTTTTCACGGGGGATATCATATGAAATTTAAAACCAAACTGAAAAAGGGCAATCCTTTTAAAGCATATCAAAAAAACCATTTAAATTTTAAACGGGAAAAAAGATTTCAGGGTTTTCCACCTTACAGCTTGGCCAAAACTTTCGGGCATTTACAGGTAACACCTTTCGTTTTTTTTCGACTTTTGGATAAGATTTTCAGGAATTGATGCAGTTATAATCTCTTGAGCCCTTTTCAGGGTTTGCTGCCCAAATTCCCAAAAACAGCTTTTCCCCCAAATCAGTACGAACATTCTCAGAAAAACGAAACCCTGATTAAAGCTGAGGAATTTGGGTGAGGTGCTGCCCTGTATGCTGAGTTCAAAATTTCCCTTTTTAAAGATTTTAAAGGGGATCGAACGCAAAGGGGAAAGGGTTAAACAGGCCTTAAAAATAAAAAGCCTCTAGTGGGAAAACAAAAAAGACTTCTTTTTTTTTCCCGTTTTTCATTTGTGTGGTGTTTAAAAGGGGCTAAACGTCCAAAAATTTTCCTTTTAAGAAGGTTCCCAAAAAATTGGAAGATGTTTTTAAAACTGTAATGAAACCCAAACACCCTTCGTTTTAGGAACCCTTAATGGACTTAATGTATCTACCATTTTTACGAGGGCCCCTGGGGTGCAATGTTTTTAGTCATTTCTGATAAGCTGTTCCCCAAAACCCTTTAAAAAAACTCATTCCTCTGCAAAGCCTTTTAGACTACTTGGGCCGTACGGACACTTTTCCCCCCATCCCCTTGTTAATTGGTCTAAAAAGGTTCCCCAGGTTTTGGGCTTTAAGCCGTACCGCTCCCCTCACTTCTTGCCCCCCGTACTAATTTGGTTTAAGTTTTAAAAGGGGCCCTTCTTTTCCCTTTTGAGGTTGCCTTTTATCACCAAAAAATGGATAAAGTGTTTTTAGTTTCCCCTTTCCCGTTTGAGTCGAGAAGGCCCCCCGAAAGTTTAGATGAGGGAAAAGTCTCGCGATATTTTATGTGGGGGTTAAAAACCCCGGGGGCTACCTTTTCCCAAGCGAGGTAAGGGGTCACCGGGTTTAAATTGTTAAATGAAAATGAAAACATCACCTCCCATACCATAAATGCTTTTACCCAGGGGTCAGACCAAAGCCCATGCTTCCCCTACTGGCCATCCTTTGAATTTTTGCTGACCTTTTTTAAACCTTTTGACATATCGAAGGATCCTTTGCAATTTTCAACGTAATTGCCCTTTCTTTTAGAATTGCCCTAATGCCCCCTAAAAAAAAATCAAGTTTTTCCAAAGGAAAAAATTTTCATATAAATTTGAATATATTAAAAAGGGATCTTTTACAATCAGTATTTAAATTAAAAATTTAGTTTAGGGCAGGGCTATTCCAAACTTAGTTTTCCAAGTCAATGCCGAGAGACCCCCCGTTTTTTTTAAAATGGCCCTGGGCCTGGAGTGGCCGGACATTTTTCGCCCCTTTGAAAAACCCTTTTTAAAAAAAATTTGGGAAACCTTTTTTGGCCAAAAAAGTTCCCCCGATGTCACTAACCCATTGTAGATGTGTAAAGTTTGCCAACTTTCCATCCTCCCGAGGGACCAGGGGAGTTTCCTAAAGGGCAAAAAGCCAGTCTTTTTGGTAACTTTTGAAAGAGTAGCTATTGACAAACGTTGGTCCTTTATCTCCCCCTTTCATCTGGGGGACATAGAATATATTAACATTAGTTGATTATGCTTCGATTTCCCCGAAACCGTTCCCTTAAAACCATAAAAAACTACAGAGGGGCTTTAAGCCCTTTTGTCCTCTTCTCCCCGAGTGGGCATCCCCAAGAAAATTTTGTCTGGGCCGGGGAAAAATTCACATCTGACTTTAAAGCCCAAATTTTATACCAAATTTTGGGAGTTTAAGCCTCTTTCACCCACCCTAAAAATCCCAGCTGTAATGGGGGGGATTGGGGCTCCAGGGATTCGAAATTTTTCAAGTCCATTTTAAGGAAACTTTTCTCCCCTTAAACCTTTAAAGGGGTGGCATCTTTTACCTATCTGTGCTTTGTTTTTTCCCCGAGGGGAGTTCCCCGTGACTCTTTGGGTTTTTAGCTTTTGGGAAATTCTTTATTTGGGAGACCCGGGCCCGAGGGGCCCCTGTCCATCCTTCATGACTTATGGCTAATGGGGGAGGGGGGAATGCTGAGGGGCATCTTCTTAGCCCCCTTTTTTCCTTGACCTTAGAATTTCCAAAAATTTAGGAGAACCCTGGGGGATGTTTTTGAAAAACCCAAGGGTTGGCAATGGACCCCGTTTCAAAACCCCAATTTTACTCCAAAAGTCAGAGGAGAAGTTTTAACGGGGGGGATGAAGTTCTTGTACTTTTTTCCCCTCAAGTCAAATAAAAATTAAATTTGTAGCATGGAAAGGTCCCTTTAGTATTAAAAAATTTTTGGGAAATTTTACTACCCAAAAGAAGTCAAGGGGGAAAACCAAGCTTTTATATCAAAAAATCCTTAAGAAATTTTACCCAAGAAATTCGGTTAACCCGCCTTAAAAACTTTGACTTGTTTTTTCCCCCACGAACTTGTAAGACAACTGAAGAATGTAAGGTGTGCATTTAAATTGGGAAACCCCCTAACAAACCCATGATGAAAACAAAATTTCTTGGGGAAATTTTTACAACTCGACGGCCCAAACCAAAATTAATTTAATAAAAACTTTGGATGGAACCCTAAGAGACATGAAAATATTCAATGTGTGGTAACTTTTTTAGACGTCTTTTTGTATTCCAGGTGTTTCCTCCAAAGGGGTTTTATAAGATTGACCATAGGACGGGAAAAAATCCTTCAAACGAAAATTATACCAAAATTCCAGTTCACCCTTTGAGATGCATTTGACAAGAGGGAGACCCAAAAAATTAAAACCCCAAAGAAACATTTTAACCTTTCAGTAATTTTTATTGTTCCCAGTATCCCGGGAATTAAAAAGGAGGAAAAATTCATATAGATTGCTATTGACCTTCAGAGGCCCCCTTTAAAGCTAAACTCGGTGGGGGGAAAGCTTTTTCCTTTTGCCCTAATTTGATAGCGAAAATTTCACAAAATTTTTTGACGCTTCCTTTTTTTTCAGGATTGATTATTGCGCAGGCATATCATCAAGTAATTTGGTTTTGATCCTTCTTCTAAGCAGGACAAACCCCTTTTTTCCCACAACCAAAGGGCTAATGCCAAAATTTTAAAAAATATGCCCTTTGGTTTGGTACATGGCCCCGGCAAACCCCGGGGGAGACGATGAGAAAAAGGGCCCTTTGGGGAATATGCCAAAAAGTTTCAGTTTTTTTTTGATTAAAAATTTACGTAAAAAACATCCACGTGGGGGCGAACATTCCCAAAAATTAACATCAGTTTTGGGATAGGGTTTTGCTCACTTTGGCCCCCCACTGCCCCAAACCGGGGAAAAAAAATGCCCCTTTTTCCCTTTGGGTTTTAAAAAAGATTAGATTTCTTTGGGCTGATACTTTTTTAATAACTCCCCTGCAAACCTCTCCCCCGTTTAAATCAAAAACCTTTTTTTTAGAAAATTTAAATTTCCCCCAAAAACCAAAAAAACTCAAAGCGTTTTTCTTTCTTGGTTTTTTAAAATTTTTTTTGACGGTTTTTTCCCGAAACCCTTTCGAAACTTACAGGCCCTCTTTTTCCCCTTCCCCTTAAAAAAGGGCTGTGAAAAAAACCCCCTTGAACTTTTCCCACGTAGCTTTGGGGGAAAAAAATTTTAATGAGATTTAAAAATTCTTTTTTTAAAAACCCCATAAAAATTCCAGGAAAATTTAATAAAACTTTTGTTTGAGAAAAAATGAAGCCTCCAATACTGGCCCCTTAAGGGGGGGCGGGTGTTTAATACAAAAACCATGATGGGACTCCCTTCCCCGTATGCTTTTCCCAAGCTGGAAAAAATCCTTCCCAAGAAGGGAAGCCTGCAGTCCCTAAAAAGATTTCTTCCTTAAGCGACTTTCCATATGTTTGAACTTTTCCTTGCCTATTCTTCTTTACTTTCCTTGAAATATTTAAATCTTTTGGGATGGGGGAAATGTGAGGGAAAAAATTTTTAATAGATAGGAGTAAGCGAGGAAAATACAATTATATAGTAAAAAAAATTTTATTGGGGCTATTTTATAAGGTAGGGTAAGTCCCAAACTCCCGCTATTTCCCCCCTTTTTTTTTCCCCCAACCCCCCTTTTAAAATTGGGAAATTTTGACTGCTGGCTGCTTGTTAATAGTGCAGTCTAGCCCCCCAAATTTTCCCTTCCCCCCCCCTTCTTCCCCCCCCCCAAAAAAAAAAAGGTGACTTTTGGGGCTCTGGTCCCAAACAGTAAAACACTAGAAATCACACTCCCAGGGACTACTGTAAAAATACATGCCTGCCTTGTATTTAGTGGATTTATTTGGGTTGGGAAAACTTCATTTTTACCAATAAAAATCTTTAGTCCCTTTTAGTCTTTTTCTCTAGGTTGACTGATGTAATAATCACCATATCTTTTAGGTATTGTGCTTATCGTGGAGAGTGATTTCTTAAGCAGTGGGTAACCTGTCTATCTTTCCAGCTTGAATGACAGAGAGGGTCACCTGCCAATCAACGAGCAAAACTGATGGAGACGGACTAACGTCCTGGAGACGTCCCATTTTGGATTTAATTACTTGTGCACCTGTATGAAATTGAAGGACGTAACCCCACATCATTGCAGCGGTAAAGAACCTGCTTTCCTGTCATCGGGATAGAATACTCACGGCGATACTCTGTGAAGAACTAGCTGGTGGTGGTCACCAACACCTGCGATCCCTCCCCCCTCCACATCAGCAACGGCTAAGATTTCAACAACACGAAGTGTCACCAACACCAGACACCTCAATATATATATTAGCCTTGAGTTCAAATGTTATTTTATTCATTTCATTTTTCATTTTTCTTTCAAATAGGATGTACCTGTCATTTTTTATTGTTTTATGTTTGCTTGAATAAATAATAAAGTGTTTATCTTTGTTAATTATTATTTCGTTTTCTATTCATTAATTTTCCTGAGGAGGAGCCAGCTTTGGTAATACTGTCTGAAGTTATTACAGAGCTGAGTTAGCCTTCACAAGGCCGGTCTTGTCTAACTAATTTATTAACTTTCTTAAGTAAAGCTTTTGAGGCTGTTGACCACGATAAAGAGTTTGATATTATTTACTTAGATTTTAGTAAGGCTTTTGAAAGAGTTCCGCACCAAAGACTGTTAAAGAAAGTGGCAGCTCATGGCATTGGGGGAAAAGTGCTCTCGTGGATCGAGTCATGGCTCACAGACAGGAAGCAGAGAGTGTCCATAAATGGGGTTAAATCCGAGCGGGGATCAGTAACAAGTGGCGTTCCACAGGGATCAGTCTTGGGCCCGTTGTTGTTTATAATATATATCAATGACCTAGATGAGGGAATTACTAGTGCTATGAGCAAATTCGCCGATGACACAAAAATAGGTAGGATAATTTATTCAAACGTAGACGTTAGGGAACTTCAGAAGGATTTAAACAAACTATATTCTTGGTCAGAAAAGTGGCAGATGCAGTTCAATGTAGATAAATGCAAAGTTTAGAAGCTCGGGAGTGTCCATAACCCTAGCACTTATAAGTTAAATGATGTAGTACTTAGCCATTCAGATTGCGAAAAGGACTTGGGGGTTATGGTAAGCAGCAACCTTAAACCAAGACAGCAACGCCTAAGCGTACACAATAAGGCAAATAGATTACTGGGATTTATATCAAGAAGTGTAAGCAACAGAAGTCCAGAGGTCATACTGCAGCTTTATACATCATTAGTAAGGCCTCACCTAGATTATGCAGCTCAATCCTGGTCTCCATATTACAGAATGGACATAAATTCGTTAGAAAACATTCAGCGTAGAATGACTAAATAAATACATAGCATTAGAAATCTTACCTATGAAGAAAGATTGAAGACTCTTAAGTTACATTCACTTGTTTAGACGAAGATTGAGGGGAGACATGATCGAAGTGTATAAGTGGAAGATAGGTATTAATTTAAAGGGGATATTAAATAAGGTCTTGAGGATGTCTATCCAAGAGAGAACCCGCAGTAATGGATTTTAAAATTAGATAAGTTTAGATTTAGAAAGGACACAGGAAAGTATTGGTTTGGAAATAGGGTAGTTGATGAGTGGAACAGTCTACCTAGTTGGGTTATTGAGGCTAGGACTTTGGGTAGTTTCAAATTTAGGTTGGATAAGTACATGAGTGGGAGGGGTTGGATTTGAGTGGGACTTGCAAATGAATGGATAGAGTTATCAGAGCTTATTTCTTGGGTTGCATTGAAAATTAGGTAGGCAAATGTTTTGTTAGTGGGATTGATTGTCAAGGACCTGCCTAGTGGGGCTATATCTGTCGTTTTAAGTGACTGTGGAATTTCACCCATGTCCAAGCTCCTCATCCATAGTGTACTTAGGGCACGCGAGAGGGGTTTTTTGCACTTCTTAATGGTTCAGTCCGTAGAGAGCACACTCGACACGTCTTCGCTGAGCTAAGTACAGGTCACCTCTGGGTAAGTACAGGTCACCTCTGAGCTAAGTAATACCCATCTTCCACTTATACACTTCGATCATGTCTCCCCTCATTCTTTGTCTAACAAGTGAATGTAATTTAAGAGTCTTCAATCTTTCTTCATAAGGAAGATTTCTAATGCTATGTATTAATTTAGTCATTCTACGCTGAATGTTTTCTAACGAATTTATGTCCATTCTGTAAAATGGAGACCAGAACTGAGCTGCATAATCTAGGTGAGGCCTTACTAATGATGTATAAAGCTGCAGTATGACCTCTGGGCTTCTGTTGCTTACACTTCTTGACATAAATCCCAATAATCTACTTGCCTTATTACGTACACTTATGCACTGCTGTCTTGGTTTAAGGTTGCTGCTTACCATAACCCCCAAGTCCTTTTCGCAATCTGTATGGCTAAGTTCTACATTATTTAACTTATAAGTGCTAGGGTTATGGGCACTCCCAAGCTTCAGAACCTTGCATTTATCTACATTGAACTGCATCTGCCACTTTTCTGACCAAGAGTAGAGTTTGTCTAAATCCTCCTGAAGTTCCCTAACATCTACGTTTGAATCAATTATCCTACCTATCTTTGTGTCATCGGCGAATTTGCTCATATCACTAGTAATACCCTCATCAAGGTCGTTGATATATATTATAAACAACAACGGGCCCAAGACTGATCCCTGTGGAACCCCACTTGTTACAGATCCCCACTCGGATTTAACCCCATTTATGGACACTCTCTGCTTCCTGTCAGTGAGCCATGACTCGATCCACGAGAGCACCCTTCCCCCAATGTCATGAGCTGCCACTTTCTTTAACAGCCTTTGGTGCGGAACTCTATCAAAAGCCTTACTAAAATCTAAGTAAATAATATCAAACTCTTTATCGTGGTCAACAGCCTCAAAAGCTTTACTGAAGAAAGTTAAAAATTAGTTAGACAAGACCGGCTTCTTGTGAATCCATGCTGAGTATCATTAATCAAGCTATGCTTATCGAGATGGCTTCTTATAATCTGAGCTATAATTGGCTCTAGTAATTTTCCTACAATTGAGGTCAGGCTTATTGGGCGGTAATTTGACGATAACGACTTGTCCCCTGTTTTAAAAATAGGAATTACATTAGCCATCTTCCACATATCAGACACTACACCTGTTTGAAGAGATAAATTAAAAATATTAGTTAATGGTTCACAGAGTTCCATTTTGCATTCCTTATGAACCCTTGAAAAAACCTCATCAGGACCCGAGGACTTATTTTGCTACAGTCTGTCTATCTGCTTCACAACCATTTCACTAGTCACTGTGATATTACATAATTTATCTTCTTCTGGCCCACTATAAAAATTAATTACTGGAATATTGTTAGTGTCTTCCTGTGTAAAAACCGAGAGAAAATAATTATTTAAAATCGAGCACATTTCATTCTCTTTGTCAGTAAGATGCCCATAGTTATTTTTAAGGGGACCTATCTTATCTCTAACTTTTGTCCTATAGACCTGGAAAAAACTTTTTGGGTTAGTTTTAGAATCCCTAGCAACTTTAATTTCATAGTCCCTTTTAGCTTTTCTTACCCCCTATTTAATGCCCCTCTTAATGTCAAGTTTACTGATTCATAAGATGACCCTCCTCTTTTGATACTCCTATAAATTCCTTTCTTATGCCCTAGTAGATATTTGAGCCTATTATTCATCCATTTTGGGTTATTTCTATTTGATCTAATTTCTTTATAGGGATAAACTTTTCTTTGGGGCAGCATGTATAGTGTTCAGAAAACTGTCATTTTGGGATAGCTCTCTTCGTTACCCCAGTCAACAGATGAAAAAGTGTTCTCTAAGCCCATCATAATCTGCTAGCGAAAATCGGGGACTGTTACTGAGTTATCACTACTATGTACTTCCATTCAATGCTAAATGAAATTTGATTTGTGGTCACTCGCACCCAGTTCCTCTGAACTTCAAAAATTAATTAAAAAGGGGATTCATTTTTTTGCCAGAACTAAGTCAAACATTTTATTTTCCCCTTGTAGGTTCTGTCACAAACTGCTTCAGAAAAACAACCCTGAACTACTTCTAAGAAGTCGTATGATTCTAAATTCCCAGCCAAGAAATTCCAATCAATATGACTAGAGTTAAAGTCTCCTAGAATTACTACATTATCGTGCCTTGTGGCCTTAACAATTTCCTCCCATAGTTGTCTCCCTTGGTCCCCATCTAAGTTTGGGGGACGGTATATCACTCCTAAAATCAGTTTTTCATGCCCCTCTGAAAATTCTATCCAAACAGACTCTGTATGTGTTACTTCAGACTTAATACCCGTTTTATGCAACAGTTCAAGCGATCTCGGACATACAATGCCACCCCACCCCCTTCCCGACACTTCTATCTACTTGGAACAGTTTAAAACCCTGAATGTCCCGACTTTTTGAATTAAAGAACGTCTCAGTTATGGCAAATACATCAATGTTAACCTGCATTAGCAACTAATCTCAATTCGTCCATCTTATTCCCAGCACTACGACTATTAGCATAATGTACTTTGAAAGACTCTCCTTTCTCTTGACCCTTCCTGCTCATTTCTGTTTTTCTACTAAACCTATTACTGTCCTTATCACCTGGCATCACTGGCTTTTCAATATCTACTTCGTTCTACATATTACTAGTTCCCCTAGAACTCATAATATTACTACAATGGGACTTCAATGGTTTCCTGCCCAAACCCATACCACTAACTATTCCTAGTTTAAAGTCCTAACAGCTCCCTAAAGTCCTAACAGCTCCCTTAAAGTCCTAACAGCTCCTCTGTCATTCAAGGCACAACACTGTGTACGTCAGATACTGACCAGTAAACGTCAGACCTATATTGGAGTATGCAGCACCAGAATAGAAACCAGACCTAGTCAAACATGTCAAGAAATTGAAGAAAGGGCAAAAGATTGTAACAAGACTTGTCCCGGAGATTAGGGGCATGTCCTACGAGGAGAGGTTCAGGGAGGTAAGAGGTATGTCCTACGAGGAGAGGTTCAGGGAGGTAAAAGGTATGTCCTAGGAGGAGAGAATAAGGGAAATCAACCTGACGATACTGGAGGACACGAGAGATAGGGAGGATATGATAACTACATACAAAATAGTGAAAAAAATTGACAAGGTGGACAGAGACAGAAGGGTGGAGGGATGAGACACAGCAACAAAGGGTCACAACTAGAAACTGAAAACTCATATGAGTTACAGGGATGTTGGGAAGTATTTCTTCAGTCATAGAGCTGCCAGGAAGTGGAACAGTCTGGAGAGTGATGTAGTGGAGGCAGGATAGATACATAGCTTTAAGAAGAGGTGTGATAAAGCTCATGGAGCAGGAAGAGGTTGGACCTAGGGGCGACCAGTGAAGAGGCGGGGCCAGGAGCTATGAATCGACCACTGCAACCACAATTAGGTGAGTACACACACACACACACACACACACACACACACACACACACACACACACACACACACACATACACACACACACACACACACACACACACACACACACACACACACACACACACACACACACACACACACACACACACACACACCTCATCACTACACAATGTGACCATTCAACACGGGTCATACTGCCTGACGTCATAATGGGAAACTGACTCTTATTGCATGAGTCATATCCTTAATGCTCTTCTTCTTTTGTACTAATTATTGTATTATAATTATTATTATTATTATTTTATTATTATTTATTATTATTATTATTTATTATTATTATTATTATTATCATTTTTAATAACTACTATACATACATATATATATATATTATATATATATATATATTATATATATATATTATATATATATATATATATTATATATATATATATAATATATATATATATATATAAGAACATAAGAACTTAAGAGAGAAGGAACACTGCAACAGGCCTACTGACCCATGCGGAGCAGGTCCATGTCCCCCCTCCCTTATAAGCCCAATGACCCACCCCCCGGATTAGCATAAACCAGTGCTTTCCTATATCCTTCCTGAATCTGAATTTTTCCAACTTGAAACCATTGCTGCGAGTACTGTCTTGGCTGGAAATTTTCAGCACGTTATTTAAATCCCCTTTATTTATTCCTGTTTTCCACTTATACGCCTCGATCATATCCCCCCTAATTCTACGCCTTTCGAGAGAGTGCAGATTCAGGGCCTTCAGTCTATCCTCATAGGGAAGGTTTCTGATACATGGGATCATCTTTGTTATCCTTCTCTGTACGTTTTCCAGAGCATTTATATCCATTCTGTAATACAGTGATAAGAACTGAGCAGCATAGTCTAAATGAGGCCTAACCAAGGATATATAGAGTTGAAGAACAACCTGAGGACTTCTATTATTTATACTTCTAGATATGAAGCCAAGAATTCTGTTAGCTTTATTGCGAACACTAATGCACTGTTGTCTTGGTTTTAGATTACTGCTAACCAGAACTCCTAAATCCTTTTCGCAATCAGTAGTATTAAGATCTACATTATTTAGTTTATATGTGGCATGGTTATTTTCCTGCCCAACTTTTAGAACTTTGCTTTTGTTATATTAAACTGACTGCCACTTCTCCAACCATTGCATCAGTCTTTTCCCAAATCACCTGGAGTGCTCTGTGTCCTCTTTAGAATGAATTGGGACACCTTTTTTTGGAGCTCAGAAAATTTGTTTATGTCGCTATTTTTTCCCCTCATCTATGTTTTTATGTAAATTGTGACAAAAAGGGGCCCCAAACACTGCCCCTGAGGAACACCGTTGTGACGTCCCCCCATTCTGTTTTTCCCCCATTTTTGCAGACTCTCTGCGCCTATTTGTCAGTCATCCCTTCCCCAGGAAAAAATTTCTCCTCCTTTTCGTGTTTCGAGGGGTTTGGGGACTTAGCATGCATGGGTGAGCGTGTTTGATATGAGTGAAGGAGACAAATGGTTTTTAATATTTGACGTGCTGTTGGAGTGTGGAAAGTAACATTTATAAAGGGTTCGGGAAACCGGCGGCCCGACTTGAGTCCTGGAGTGGGAAGTACATTTCCCTGCACTCTGAAGGGGGGTGTTAATTTGCAGTTTAAAAAATGTAGTGAAAAACCCTTTTGGCAAGACGTGTTGGAGTGAATGATGGTAAAAGTTTTTTTTTTTCGGGCCCCCCTGCCTTGGGGGGAATAGTTCAGTTTTTTTAAATATATAATTTTATTTTATAATTTTTATATATATATATTTTTTATATATTTTAAATTTAATATATAAATTTTTTCACAGGGCCCGTTTCCCCCAAGGAGGGTGCCCGAAAAAGA
Organism: Cherax quadricarinatus; assembly: GCF_026875155.1. Classification (NCBI taxonomy): domain Eukaryota; kingdom Metazoa; phylum Arthropoda; class Malacostraca; order Decapoda; family Parastacidae; genus Cherax; species Cherax quadricarinatus. The sequence goes on along the minus strand of NC_069451.1, from coordinate 30,646,692 downwards.
AAAAACTTTCACCATCTTACTCCATCACTGCTTGCCAGAAGGGTGTTTTTCACCAAGTTTTTAAAAATGCAACTTAAACACCCCTCCTTCAGAGTGCAGGACTGTCTTCCATCTCCCGGACTCAAGTCGGGCCTGCCGGGTTTCCCCGAACCCCTTCATAATGTTACTTTGCTCCACTCCAAAAAGAGTCAGTATTAAAAAAACCCTTTGTTCCCCTTCATCTATTTTAAAAAACCCCTCAGCAGCTGCGGAAGTCCAAGCCCCCGCACACAAAACCTCCTTTCCCCCTCCCCCCAACCTTTTGGCCGACCCCCACCCCGCCTTCCTTCCCCTACAGATTACCTCTTGAAATCACCTATTTCGCCCCCTTTCTTACATGTCCCAACCACCTAAAAAAACCCTTCCTCCCCTCTGGACAACGTTTTGGGGAACCCGCACCCCCCCTAACTTCCAAACCCCGAAATTTTCGCTTTATTCACACCAACATTGCCCTCGCATGACATCTCCACTCTCCGCTTCTCCTCGCTGCAACATTCATCACCCAGTTCACACCCCTATTGGCGTTGGTAAAACTTATCCTCTTCCCCCCTTTGCCCCCAAAGGGCAAAATTTTTGTCTCACGACTCCTAGTGCACCACTCACCCTTTTCCCCTATCAAATCTTTAATTCAAACCCCATCTTTCATAGCCCTCCGTGACACGTCCATCCCCTTTTTTGAAAACATTCACCTCCTCCATACTTTTCTCCCCCAATCTGAGATCCAATCTTTCATCCCTAATTCTTTTTGTTTCCTCTAACCTTTCTCTTTCCTGCTTCACTTTTAATTTTTTCTTTTGCCACCCCCCAAAATTCATCCACCAATCTCTGCAACTTTCTTTTGAATTCCAAAAGGCCCCCCTGTCATCAGCAAAGAGCAAATGTGACAAAAACCCACCAACTGTGACAAATCCCACTTATGGTGATTTTTCTTTTAACTCCACGCCTCTTTCAAAACCCCGCTTTTTCTTTTCTTTCAACCCTCTTAAATATATTAAAAAAAAACCCCGGGGAAATCACACTCCTTGTCTAAGGCCTTTTTTTACTGGGGGAAAAAATTTCCCTTTTTTCCCACACCCCCTCTGACTTGAGCCTCCTATCCTCGTAAAAAAAAATTTCATGCTTTCAGTAACCTACCCCCCTACACCATACCCTGCAACATCTGCCCATTGCCCCCTATCCACCCTGTCATGAGCCTTTTCCAAATCCATAAATATATATATATATTATATATATATATATATATATATATATATATATTTATATATATATATATATATATATTATATATATTATATATTTAAATATATATATATATATTATATATATATATATATATATATATTATATATATATATATATATATTATATATATATATATATATATATATATATATATATATTATATATTATATATATATACACGTGTTGTTCACTAAGATGGTGTATATCTCAGTGTATTTACATGAGAGGTGTGTAAGCATTTCGTGTAGTATACTGGAGTATACCTGGAAAGAGTTTCAGCGTCAACGCCTCCGGGGCCCGGTCTGTGACCAGGCCTCATGCTGGATCAGGGTCTGATCAACCAGGCTGTTACTGTTGGCCGCACGTAAACCGGTTAGTCAGGTACTGACTTTAGGCGTCTGTCCAGCGCCTTCTTGAAGACAGCCAGGGGTCTATTGGTAATCCCCCTGATGTATGCTGAGAGGCAGTTGAACAATCTTGGACCCCTGACACTCATTGTGCTGTCTCTTATAGTGTTAGCGGCACCCCTGCTTTTCATGGGGGGGGGATGTTGCAACTCCTGCCGAATCTTTTCCTTTCATAGGGAGTGATTTTCGTGTGCAAATTTGATACTAATCCCTCTAGGATTCTACAAGAATATATAATCATGTATCTCTCCCGCCTGCGTTCCAGGGAGTACAGGTCGAGAAACTTCAACCGTTCCCAGTAATTTAGGTGTTTAATCGTACTTATGTGTGCCGTGAAGGTTATCTGTAGTTACCTAATAGACAGGTTTTTAAAAGCCTGGGTCCTATACCAGGTCTCTGTTGAAAGTCTGACCACTCTGGGTTTTAGTGTCAGCAACACGCACTCCAGCGTAGGCAGGGCCAGGAGCTAAGACTCGACCCCTTGCAACCAAATACAGGTAAACAATGGCATTAGTGCGACAAGTACATATATCACATCCGTGTACAACATTGTACGTGGTGTTGTACATGGTGTTGTAAGTAATGTTGTACGTGGTGTTGTACATGATAGGATGCCTTGTAAGTGGTCCAGAGGGAGCCACTGAGGTTCAGTGGACCAGTGCCAAGGGAGGAGTAATCTACAGGGCCATCTGATGAGTTCCCAGGTCCACACACGCAGGGCCACCTCTGAAAGAGGGCCAGGATAAGGCCACCTCCACGACAGGGCCAGGATAGGGCCATATACAATGCTACCTCTACAGCAGGCCAGGATAGGGCCACATACAGTGCTACCACTACAGCAGGCCAGGATAAGGCTACTCATATGGTCACGATACGGTTACACTCACAGTGCCACCTCTAAAACAGGGCCAGGATTTGGCCAAAACAGTACCACCTCTACAACAGGGCTGGGATAGGGCCACACACAATGTCACGTCTACAACAGGCCAGGATAGGGCCACATGCAGTACCACCTCTGCAACAGGGCCAAAATAGGGCCGCATACAGTACCACCTTAGGAACAGGCCATGATAGGCCCACACACAGTGCCACTTGTACAACAGGTCCAGGATAGGGCCACATACAGGGCCACCTTCACAACAAAGCGAGGATAGGGCCACACACACAGCGCCACCTCTACAACAGGCCAAGATAGGGCCACACACAGTGCCACCTCTACAACAGGCCTAGATAAGGGTACATACTGTACCACCTCTACAACAGGGCCAGGAAAGGGCCACACAGTGCAACTTCTACAACAGGCCAGGATAGGTCCACAAATAGTACCATCTGAACAATAGGGCCAGGATAGGGCCACATATAGTGCCACCTTTACAACAGGCAGGAGAAAGACACACGCAGTGCCACCTCTAAAACACGCCAGGATAAGGCCACACACGCAGTGCCACCTCTACAACAGGGCCAGGATGGGGCCACTGGGACACGATGGTTTAATCCAATGAAAAATAAACCAGGCTGGGTTTGACAAAGGATAGGGATAATTTACAGCTAGAATCAACATGGGTTATTGACCAGATAGGTGAAATAGGCAGGCAGGATGGCCCAGACAAGTGAAATAGTGAGGCAGGATGGCCCAGATAAGTGAAATAGTGAGGCAGGATGGCCCAGATAAGTGAAATATTGAGGCAGGATGGTCCAGATAAGTGAAATAGTGAGGCAGGATGGTCCAGATAAGTGAAATAGTGAGGCAGGATGGCCCAGATAAGTGAAACAGTAAGGCAGGATGGCCCAAATAAGTGAAATAGTGAGGCAGGATGGCCCAGATAGGTGAAACAGGAAGGCAGGATGGCCCAGTTACGTGAAATGGGATGGTAGGATGGCCCATATAGATGAAATAGAGAGGCAGGATGGCCAAGATAGGTAAAACAGGGAGATAGGATGGCCCAGATAGATGAAATGGGGAGGTAGGATGGCCCAGATAGATGAAATGGGGAGGTAGGATGGTCCAGATAGATGAAATTGGGAGGTAGGATGGTCCAGATAGATGAAATGGGGAGGTAGGATGGCCCAGATAGATGAAATGGGGAGGTAGGATGGCCCAGATAGATGAAATTGGGAGGTAGGATGGTCCAGATAGATGAAATTGGGAGGTAGGATGGCCCAGATAGATGAAATGGGGAGGTAGGATGGCCCAGATAGATGAAATTGGGAGGTAGGATGGTCCAGATAGATGAAATGGGGAGGTAGGATGGCCCAGATAGATGAAATGGGGAGGTAGGATGGCCCAGATAGATGAAATTGGGAGGTAGGATGCCCCAGATAGATGAAATGGGGAGGTAGGATGGTCGAGATAGATGAAATGGGGAGGTAGGATGCCCCAGATAGATGAAATGGGGAGGTAGGATGGCCCAGATAGATGAAATGGGGAGGTAGGATGGCCCAGATAGATGAAATTGGGAGGTAGGATGCCCCAGATAGATGAAAATGGGGAGGTAGGATGGTCGAGATAGATGAAATGGGGAGGTAGGATGCCCAGATAGATGAAATGGGGAGGTAGGATGGTCCAGATATATGAAATGGGGAGGTAGGATGGCCCAGATAGATGAAATTGGGAGGTAGGATGGTCGAGATAGATGAAATGGGGAGGTAGGATGCCCCAGATAGATGAAATGGGGAGGTAGGATGGTCCAGATATATGAAATGGGGAGGTAGGATGGCCCAGATAGATGAAATGGGGAGGTAGGATGGTCCAGATAGATGAAATGGGGAGGTAGGATGGTCCGGATAGATGAAATGGGGAGGTAGGATGCGATAATGAATGGGGATGTAAATGTAGGGATGGTAGGATGGTCCAGATAGATGAAATGGGGAGGTAGGATGGTCCAGATAGATGAAATGGGGAGGTAGGATGCCCCAGATAGATGAAATGGGGAGGTAGGATGGTCCAGATATATGAAATGGGGAGGTAGGATGGCCCAGATAGATGAAATGGGGAGGTAGGATGGTCCGGATAGATAAAATGGGGAGGTAGGATGGTCCGGATAGATGAAATGGGGAGGTAGGATGGTACAGATAGATGAAATGGGGAGGTAGGATGGTCCAGATAGATGAAATGGGGAGGTAGGATGGTCCAGATAGATGAAATGGGGAGGTAGGATGGTCCGGATAGATGAAATGGGGAGGTAGGATGGTCCAAATAGATGAAATGGGGAGGTAGGATGGTCCAGATAGATGAAATGGGGAGGTAGGATGGTCCAGATAGGTGAAATGGGGAGGTAGGATGGTCCAGATAGATGAAATGGGGAGGTAGGATGGTCCAGATAGGTGAAATGGGGAGGTAGGATGGTCCAAATAGATGAAATGGGGAGGTAGGATGGTCCAGATAGATGAAATGGGGAGGTAGGATGGTCCAGATAGATGAAATGGGGAGGTAGGATGGTCCAGATAGATGAAATGGGGAGGTAGGATGGGTTGAAAGACCTAATAGATCAATAAATAGGGAGAGAAGTGTTTAGAATAAGAGTTGAATGATAGAACTGGGATATAGAAAGATTTTTTCCATAGAAGTGACAGAAATTAAAAGAAATGAAAGAATTCAGAACCCCCATTGCGTGGTTCACTGTGTGTGGTTCACATTGTATGGTTCACACTGTGTGGTTCACAGTGTGTGGTTCACATTGTATGGTTCACACTGTGTGGTTCACTGTGTGTGGTTCACATTGTATGGTTCACACTGTGTGGTTCACAGTGTGTGGTTCACATTGTATGGTTCACACTGTGTGGTTCACAGTGTGTGGTTCACATTGTATGGTTCACACTGTGTGGTTCACAGTGTGTGGTTCACAATGTGTGGTTCACATTGTGTGGTTCACAGTGTGTGGTTCACACTGTGTGGTTCACACTGTGTGGTTCACAATGTGTGTTTCACACTGTGTGGTTCACAGTGTGTGGTTCACAATGTGTGGTTCACACTGTGTGGTTCATAGTGTGAGGTTCACAATGTGTGGTTCACACTGTGTGGTTCACACTGTGTGGTTCACACTGTGTGGTTCACAGTGTGTGGTTCACAATGTGTGGTTCACACTGTGTGGTTCACAGTGTGTGGTTCACAATATGTGGTTCACATTGTGTGGTTCACAGTGTGTGGTTCACAATATGTGGTTCACATTGTGTGGTTCACAGTGTGTGGTTCACAATGTGTGGTTTACAATGTGTGGTTCACAATGTGTGGTTCACAATGTGTGGTTCACAGTGTGTGGTTCACAGTGTGTGGTTCACAGTGTGAGGTTCACAATGTGTGGTTCACACTGTGTGGTTCACACTGTGTGGTTCACACTGTGTGGTTCACAGTGTGTGGTTCACAATGTGTGGTTCACACTGTGTGGTTCACAGTGTGTGGTTCACAATATGTGGTTCACATTGTGTGGTTCACAGTGTGTGGTTCACAATGTGTGGTTTACAATGTGTGGTTCACAATGTGTGGTTCACACTGTGTGGTTCACACTGTGTGGTTCACAGTGTGTGGTTCACAATGTGTGGCTCAGAATGTGTAGTTCACACTGTGTGGGTCACAATGTGTGGTTCACAATGTGTGGTTCACAATGTGGGGTCCACAATATGTGGTTTACAATGTGTGGTTCACAATGTGTGGTTCACACTGTGTGGTTCACACTGTGTGGTTCACAATGTGTGGTTCACACTGTGTGGTTCACACTGTGTGGTTCACAATGTGTGGTTCACAATGTGTGGTTCACACTGTGTGGTTCACACTGTGTGGTTCACAATGTGTGGTTCACACTGTGTGGTTCACACTGTGTGGTTCACAATGTGTGGTTCACACTGTGTAGTTCACAATGTGTGGTTCACAATGTGTGGTTCACACTATGTGGTTTACAATGTGCGGTTCACACTGTATGAGTCACACTGTGTGATTTAGCAATGTGTGGGTAACATTGTGTGATTCATACTGTGTGGTTTGCACTGTGGTTCACTTTCTGTGGTTCACATTTTGTGGTTGACACACTGTGTGGTTCATACACAGTGTGGTTCACACTGTGGTTCAAAGTACTTGTTTCATACAGTGGTTTACACACTGTGTGGTTCACACACTGTGTGGGGTCACACTGTCTGGGTCACACACTGAGTGGTTCACAATGTAGTTCAAACTGCGGTTCACACACTGTGTGGTTCACACATTGTGTGGTTCACACACTGTGTGGTTCACACACTGTGTGGTTCACACACTGTGTGGTTCACACACTAAGTTACAGAGAGTGGCACGGAGGAAAGGAGAGGTGATGCCATTGTTTATATTAGGGAAAACGCTTGTACACAGAGTGTTAGTGTTAAAGACAGGTGTTACAGTGTGTGGTGTAGATGGTGGGTGTTACAGCGTGTGGTGTAGGTGAGTGTTACAGTGTGAATTGTAGAAGGTAGGTGACGCAGTGTGTTGTGTAGAAGGTGGGTGTTACGGTGTGTGGTGTAGAAGGTAGGTGTCACAGCGTGTGGTGTAGGCGATTGTTACAGTGTGTGGTGTAGAAGGTGGGTGTTACGTTGTGTGGCGTAGAAGGTAGGTGACACAGTGTGTTGTGTAGAAGGTAGGTGACACAGTGTGTTGTGTAGAAGGTGGGTGTCACAATGTGTGGTGTAGATGGTGGGTGTTACAGTGTGTGGTACAGAAGGTAGGTGTTAGAGTGTGTGGTGTAGATGAATGGAGTGGCGAGGTGTGTGTCTGCATATATATATATATAATATATATATATATATATATATAAATATAAATTATTATATAATATATATATATATATATATATATATATATATATATATATAATATATATATATATATATATATATATATATGATATATATATGTATATGGGTCCAGTGCAGTGGAGAACAACCTTCGGTGCCTAGTTACCAAGGCTGCAGTAAGAAGGGTGAGTCAAGAGACTGCTGCAATGTTGAAACCAACTCAGCTCGGTTTTAGTGTTCAACAAGGCTGTGAAGCAGCTGCCCATGCAGTGCAGCACGAGTATACATCAACAACATGACAGATGAAAACGCTTTGATCAAATTGGACTTTGCCAATACTTTCAACTTAGTCAGAAGGGATGCTGCTCTCCAGGCAGTTTCTAGACTCTTCCCTTCTCTCTATCCCTTCATACAATCGTGTGACTTCTAAACTATTGTTTGGGGACCATGAGATTGACTCGTGTGAGGGAGTACGACAGGGACACCCTCTTGTCCCTTTTCCCTCTGTCTGGTCATCAAGGAGGTTACAGAAGCACTCTCCAGTGAGCTCAATATCTGGTTCTTGGATTATGGTAACCTAGCTGGCACTACGGAATCTCTCCTAGAGGACATAAAAAAATAAAGACATGGGAGTTAGCCTGAGCCTATCTTTATACCCCACCAAATGTGAAATAGTTTCTACTAATCAGCAGTTCATTGAGAATATTAGAGTTGTTTTACCAGGAGCACGAGCCATTGATCCAGCCAACAGCACTCTCCTTGGTGCTCCTCCTGAGCCCAATGCCATTGATCTGAGAATAGAAAAAAATCTCAGTCTTCAGGACGATGAAAATCAGGATGAAAGACATCGATACACATGACGCCTTCTACATATTCACCAGGTGCCTGTCCATCCCAAAACTTACCTACTTCCTGAGATAGTCTCCAGCCTTCAGCAGTCTGAAACTCAAGGAATATGACTCTCTCCTAAAAACCATGCTAGAGAGTGTATTGAATCTTTCCCTTGAAGATGGACAGGCTTGGGGGGCTGGGAGTACACAGATACTCCCAAATTGCCCTACCGGCTTTCCTATCCTCTTCCATAGCATCAAATGAGTTAATAAAACAAATTCTTCTGGACAATCTAGGTGACTCAGCAGGAATACAGGATCCTAGATACACCAGTGTCATCACTGGATGGGAGACTCTTGCTGCTCCAGCACCAAAACCTAGTGCAGCAATGGCCTACAAACAGTTAGTTTGGGATGGCCCCATCGCCGAAAAGGTACTTGCCGACATGCTTAGAACTGTAACATCAGACAGGGAAACTGCCCCTCTCCAACCTGTGAGCTCACATCACCCTGGGGACTTCCTCCAAACAGTTCCCATTTCCGTAACGGGAATATGCCTCGACCCTAAGACCCTCTGTATTGCAGTGGCTCTCCACCTTGCTGCCCCAATTCACACGGAATATGTGTGTATTTGCGGCGATGCGCAAGCCGACCAATATGGTCTACATGGTCTTAACTGCTCCAAAACCAATGGCTGGCACACAAGATACAAAGAAGTCAGCGACATAAAGAGAAACCTTGCTACAGCTGGATGTCCAGCAGATAGAGAACCCTGAACACTAGCAGCCAACAATACTCACAACCCAGCAACCGCTCTGACGGGATCACCAACTATCCTTGGAAGAATGGCAAGCTCTTAGAATGGGACTATACCTGTGTGTCGACGCTGGCTGATGCCTACATCCATCACGGTGTCAGTCAAAGAGAGCAGTACAAGATCAGCAAGTACAGAGACATAAGCCAACAGTATCAATCTGTATCAGTGGGATCAGAGACCTTGGGATAATGGGACAAAAACACCACATGATTCCTTAAATAACGGTATTACAACCCAGGAATCCAAATGGCCTGTTATCCCGGGTGTAATGGGAGCAAAATAAACACAGCAGAAAAAGTTTAGACTTATATTATCCTTCACCAATTTAGAACAGCAATATGTACACTATGTACAGTGATAAGTATAGTGCACTCCACGGTAAGCAAGGCAGAAATAGAAGCCACAAGACAGCAGACCGTGCTTCAACCAGCTCGAGAATGGGAATGACAAGGGCAGACAGGAGAGCGGTACCCACATAACCTCTGCGATTGCCAAAACCATCTTCTTATTGGCTAGAACCTGGTCACTAGTTGAACGACGGGGCCCCATCATCAACTCTTAGCAACCTGGTTCGCTGGTTGGGGGAGATAGCCTGTAAATGAGGGTGTGTACATGCGCCGAATAAAGGTTACGTACTCTTTGCATGCCACAAACGGTGTTCCAGAATCATCGACGCCACCAGGGACTAGAGGGTGCCCACTTTCATGTTCTAGCGCCTCAGCGTGGCCATTCAGAGGGGAAATGCTTGCTGTATCCGTGGCTCACTGCCGGCTTTGGAGGAGCTGGAGGAAATTGATCATTTTCGATATATTGTACCAGTGTATTCATGTTTGTGTATTTTTTTGTCAATGTATTCTGTCTATAAATGAAGTTCACATGCAATATAGCATATAGGGGGTGGTAGGAGAAGAAAATATTCAAACAGCTCTGGGGAGAACCTTGAGTTTACCCTGAAGTAAGTTCATTCATTTCTCTGAGGATGATGGTCCCCAGGACAGTTCTAGTGGTGATACCTCCCTATATTTTGAATACATATATGTATATATATATATTTTAATATATATATATATATATATAGATATATATATATATATATATATATAATATATATATATATATATATATGTATATATATATATATATATATATATATATATATTATAGTATTTCCTTGATAATGTGAGTAATCACGAAAGCGTTGGATTTCTCTATTCTTTCACAGTGGTTGTTTTGCATATTCTGAAACACCTGTTTACTGTGATCTTATTGTAATATATATATATATATATATAATTATATATATATATATACATATATTTTATAATAATATATATTATATATATAATATATATATATATATATATATATATATATATATATATATACTATATATATATATATATATATATATATATATACCGCACCTCCCTCCTCCTCCTCTGCTCTTCTTCTTCTTCTTCTTCTTCTTCTTCTTCAAGACAATAATAAACAAACATTAAGAGGTGTTAAAAAGATTGTTTATGTTCTCACAAACAAGTAAACAAGTGAGGTTGTTTGTGTTTATCTCCTGCACGCACACAAACAACCTGCCTTGTTTACACCCGGCTTAAGCTCTCTATTTCCAAGCCACTTTTTGTATAGCTTGTTGTATATGGGAAGTATATACGGGGGGTACATATGGGAAGGTATACGGGGGGTACATATGGGTACGTATTATACGGGGTACATATGGGAAGGTATATACGGGGGTTACATATGGGAAGGTATACAGGGGTACATATGGGAAGGTATACGGGGTACATATGGGTATGTATATACGGGGGGTACATATGGGAAGGTATACGGGGGGTACATATGGGTACGTATATACGGAGGGTACATATGGGAAGGTATACGGGGGATACATATGGGAAGGTATATACGGGGTACATATGGAAGTTTTAACGGGGGTACATATGGAAGATACGGGGGGTAATATTGGAAGGTATACGGGGGGTACATGTGGGTATGTATATTCGGGGGTACTATGGGAAGGTATACGGGGGTACATATGGGTACAGTATATACGGAGGTACTATGGGAAGGTATACGGGGGATACATATGGGAAGGTATATACGGGGGGTACATATGGGAAGGTATTACGGGGGGGTACATATGGGAAGGTATACGGGGGGTACATATGGGTATGTATATACGGGGGGTACATATGGGAAGGTTATACGGGGGGGTAATATGGGTACGTATATACGGAGGGTACATATGGGAAGGTATACGGGGTACATATGGGAAGGTATATCGGGGGTACATATGGGAAGGTATACGGGGGGTACATATGGGTAGGTATACGGGGGGGTACATATGGAAGGTATACGGGGGGTACATATGGGTATGGTAATACGGGGGGTACATATGGGAAGGTATACGGGGGGTAACATAGGGAAGTATTACGGGGGTACATATGGGTACGTATATACGGGGGGTACATATGGGAAGGTATACGGGGGTACATATGGGTACGTATATATGTGGAGTATATATGAAAAAGTATATACTGGGGGTATATGTAAAGGAATGTGAATATCTGGAGGTATATATGTGGTATTAATGTGGTATATTGGAGGGGGTATATGTGGAGATACTGGTGGTGGTCTTGGGAGTGGTAGTGGTGGTAGTGGTGGTAGTGGGTAGTGGTGGTAGTGGTGGTAGTGGTGGTAGTGGTGGTAGTGGTGGTAGTGGTGGTAGTGGTGTAGTGGGGTTAGTGGTGTAGTGGTGGTTGTGGTGGTAGTGCAGTGGTGTAGTGGTGGTAGTGTGTGGTAGTGGTGGTAGTGCAGTGGGGTGTAGTGGTGGTAGTGGTGGTGGTGTGGTGATAGTGGTCGTAGTAGTGGTGTAGTGGTGATGGTGGTTGTGAGGTTGTGGTGGTGGTAGCGGTGGTAGTGGTGGAATGATGTGGTAGTGGTGGTGGTAGTTTGGTAGTGGTGGTGTGGTGGTATGGTGGTGGTAGTGGTGGTGGAGTGCGGTGAAGTGGTAGTGGACGTGGTGGTGGTATTGGTAGTGGTGTGGAAGATGGTGTGGTATGTGGTGGTGGTAGTGGTGGTAGTGATTGTGGTTATGGTAGTAGTGGTGGCAGAGGTGGTAGTGTGATGGCGGTAGAGGTGGTGGTGGTATAGTGATAGTAGTAGTAGTGGTGGTGGTAATTTGGTAGTGGTGGTGGAGTGGTAGTGGTAATGGTGGTGGTGGTAGTGGTGGTAGTGATTGTGGTTATGGTAGTATGGTTGGTAGGTGGTAGTTGTGATGGCGGTAGAGGTGGTGGTGTAGTAGTGATAGTAGTATAGTGTGCTGGTAGTGGTGTGGTGGCAGTTTGTTGTGTGGTGGAGGTGGTATTAGTAGTGGTGGTAGTGGTGATGATAGCAGTGGTGGTGCTGGTGATGTGGTAGGTGGTAGTAGAGTTGTAGTGATGATGGTGGTAGTGGTGATGGTGATGGTGGTAATGATGGTTTTGGTTTTAGTGGTGATGGTGGTAGTGGTGGTAGTGGTAATGGTGGTAGTGGTGGTAGTGGTGATGGTGGTAGTGGTGGTAGTGGGTAGTGGTGGTAGTGGTGATGGTGGTAGTGGTGGTAGTGATGACGGTGGTAGTGGTGATGGTGGTAGTGGTGGTAGTGTAATGGTGGTAGTGGTGGTAGTGGTGATGGTGGTAGTGTGGTGGTAGTGGTGTAGTGATTATGGTGGTAGTGGTGGTAGATGGTGGTAGTGGTAGTGTGGTAATGGTAATGGTGGTAGTGGTGGTAGTGGTGGTAGTGGTGGTAGTGTAGTGGTGGTAGTGGTGGTAGTGGTGATTGTGGTAGTGGTAGTGGTGTAGTGGTGATGTGTAGTGGTGTTATTGGTGGTAGTGGTGGTAGTGGTAGGTGGATGGTAATAGTGGTAGTGGTGGTAGTGGTGGTAGTGGTGTGAGTGGTAGTGGTGGTAGTGGAATGGTGGAGTGGTGTAGTGGTGTAGTGGTAGTGGTGGTAGTGGTGGTAGTGGTGATGGTGGTAGTAGTGATATGGTGGTAGTAGTGGTAGTGGTAGTAGTGGTAGTGGTGGTAGTGGTAATGGTGGTAGTGGTGGTAGTGGAGGTAGTGGTATGGTAGTAGTGATAATAGTTGTAGTGGTGGTAGTGGTAGTGGTGGTAGTGGTAATGGTGGTAGTGATGGTAGTGGTAGTGGTAATGGTGCTGTGGTTGGTGTGGTAATGGTGGTAGTTGGGGTAGAGTAGTGTGGTAGTTGTAATGGCGGCAGTGGTAGTGGTAATAGTAGTAGTGGTGGTAGTGGTGGTAGTGGTAATGATGGTAGTTGTGGTAGTGGTGTAGTGGTAGTGGTGATAGTAGTGGTATGGTATGGTGGTAGTGATAGTGGTGCTAGTTGTGGTAGTGGTAGTGGTTAGTGGTGTAGTGGTAATGGTGGTAGTGGTGGTAGTGGTGGTAGTGGTAGTGGTGGTAGGTAATGGTGGTAGTATAGGTAGCGGTATTGGTGGAAGTGGTAATTGGTGCAGTGGTGGTAGTGGCAGTAGTGGTAATGGTGGTAGATTGTAGTCGGTGGTAGTTGTAATGGTGGTAGTGGGGTAGTGGTGATGGTGGTAGTAGTGGTAGTGGTAGTGGTAGTAGTGATAATAGGTAGTGGTGGTAGTGGAGTGGTGGTAGTGGTAATGGTGGTAGTGATGTAGTGGTAGTGGTGGTAATGTAAGGTGGGTCGTGGTAGTGGTAATGGTAGGGTAGTGGTGGTAGTGGTAGTGGTGAAGTTGTAATGGTGGTAGTGGTAGTGGTAATAGTGGTTAGTGGTGGTATGGTGGTAGTGGTAGTGGTGGTAGTGGTGTGGTGGTTAGTGGTAATGGTGGTAGTGGTGGTAGTGGTAGCGGTGTGGTAGGTAATGTGGTAGTGGTGGTTGTGGTGTAGTGGTGGTAATGGTGGTAATGGTGGTAGTGGTGGTAATGGTGGTAGTGGTGGTAGTGTGGTAAGTGGTGGTAGTGGTGGTAGTGGTATGGTGGAGTAAGGTAATGGTGGTAGTGGTGGTAGTGGTGGTAGTGGTGGTATGGTGGTAGTGGTGGTAGTGGTGGTAGTGGGGTTAGTGGTGGTAGTGGTGGTGGTGGTGTGGTAGTGGCAGTGGTGGTAGTGGTGGTAGTGGTGGTGGTAGTGGTGGTAGTGGCAGTGGTGTGGTAGTGGTGGTAGTGGTGTGTGGTTGATGGTGATAGTGGTCGTAGTAGTGGTGATAGTGGTGATGGTGGTTGTGGAGGTTGTGGTGGTGGTAGCGGTGGTAGTGGGTGGAAATGATGGTGGTAGTGGTATGGTGGTAGTGGTGGTAGTGGTGAGTGCGTGGTGGTAGTGGTTGGTGGTAGTGGTGGTGGTAGTGGGGGGGGAAGTGGTAGTGGACGTGGTGGTGGTAATTGTGGTAGTGGTGTGGAAGTGGTAGTGTAATGTGGTGGTGGTAGTGGTGGTAGTGATGTGGTATGGTAGAGTGGTGGCTGAGTAGTAGTTGTGATGGGGTAGTGGTGGTGGTGGTAGTAGTGATGTAGTGTATGGTTGGTAATTGTGGTGGTAGTGGTGGTGGAGTGGTAGTGGTAATGGTGGTGGTGGTAGTGGTGGTAGGATTGTGGTTAGGTAGTAGGGGTGGTAGGGTGGTAGTTGTGATGGCGGTAGAGGTGGGTGGAGTGTGATAGTAGTAGGTAGTGTGTGGTAGTGGTGGGGTGGAGTTGTGGTTGGTAGTGGTGGAGGTGGTATAGTAGTGGTGGTAGTGGTGATGATAGCAGTGGTGGTGTGGTGTGGTGTAGTGGTGTGTGGTAGTAGAGTGGTAGTGGATGTGGTGGTAGTGGTGATGGTGATGGTGGTAGTGAGTTATTGGTTTAGTGGTGATGGTGTAGTGGTGGTAGTGGTAATGGTGGTAGTGGTGGTAGTGGTGATGGTGGTAGTGGTGGTAGTGGTGGTAGTGGTGTAGTGGTGATGGTGGTAGTGGTGGTAGTGATGACGGTGGTAGTGGTGAGTGGTGGTAGTGGTGGTAGTGGTAATGGTGGTTAGTGGTGGTAGTGGTGATGGTGGTAAGTGGTGGTAGTGGTGGTAGGTTGGTGGTAAGTGGTGGTAGTGTGGTAGTGGTAGTGGTGGTAATTGGTAATGGTGGTAGTGGTGTGGTAGTTGGTGGTAGTGGTGGTAGTGGTAGTGTGTGGTAGTGTGGTAGTGGGTATTGTGGTAGTGGTAGTGGTGGTAGTGGTGATGTGGTAGTGGTGTTATTGGTGTAGTGGTGGTAGTGTGGTAGCGGTGGTAGTGGTAATAGTGGTAAGTGGTGGTAGTGGTGGTAGTGGTGGTGTAGTGGTAGTGGTGGTAGTGGTAATGGGTAATGGTGGTAGTGTGGTAGTGGTAGTGGTGGTATGGTGGTAGTGGTGATGGTGGTAGTGTGATAGTGGTGGTAGTAGTGGTAGTGGTAATGTGGTAGTGGTGGTAGTGGTAATGGTGGTAGTGGTGTAGTGGAGGTAGTGGTGTGGTAGTAGTGATAATAGTTTGTAGTGTGGTAGTGGTAGTGGTGGTAGTGGTAATGGTGTAGTGATGGTAGTGTAGTGTAATGGTGGCTGTGGTGGTAGTGGTAATGGTGGTAGTTGGGTAGAGGTGTGTGGTAGTTGTAATGGCGGCAGTGGTAGTGGTAATAGTAGTAGTGGTGGTAGTGGTGGTAGTGGTAATGTGGTAGTTGTGGTAGTGGTGGTAGTGTAGTGGTGAAGTAGTGGTAGTGGTAGTGGTGGTAGTTGTAGTGGTGCTAGTTGTGGTAGTGGTAGTGGTAGTGGTAGTGTGGTAAGGTGGTAGATGGTGGTAGTGGTGGTAGTGGTAGTGGTGGTAGTGGTAAGGTGGTAGTGATGGTAGCGGTAGTGGTGGAAGTGTAATGGTGGCAGTGGTGGTAGTGGTAGTGGTGGTAATGGTGGTAGTTGTAGTGGTGGTAGTTGTAATGGTGGTAGTGGTGGTAGTGGTGATGGTGGTAGTAGTGGTAGTGTAGTGGTAGTAGAGTGATAATAGTGGTAGTGGTGGTAGTGGTAGTGGTGGTAGTGGTAATGGTGGTAGTGATGGTAGTGGTAGTGGTGTAATGTAATGGTGGCAGTGGTGGTAGTGGTAATGGTGGTAGTGGTGTAGTGGTAGTGGTGACAGTTGTAATGGTGGTAGTGGTAGTGGTAATAGTGGTAGTGGTGGTAGTGGTGGTAGTGGTAGTGGTGGTAGTGGTAGTGGTGGTGTGGTATGGTGGTAGGGTGGTAGTGGTAGTGGTAGTGGTAATGGTGGGTAGTGGTGGTTGGTGTGATAGTGGTGGTATGTGGTAATGGTGGTAGTGGTGGTAATGGTGGTAGTGGTGGTAGTGGTGGTAGTGGTGGTAGTGGATGGTAGTGGTAATGGTGGTAGTAGAGGTAATGTGTGGTAGTTGTGGTAGTGGTGGTAGTGGTAATGGTGGTAATGGTGGTATGTGGTGGTAGTGGTGGTAGTGGTATGGTGGTAATGGTGGTGCGGTGGTAGTGGTGGTAGTGGTGTAAGGTGGTAGTGTAGTGGTGATTGTGGTAGTGGTGTTATTGGTGGTAGTGGTAGCGGTGTAGTGGTAATAGTGGTAGTGTGGTATGGTGGTAGTGGTAGTGGTGGTAGTTGGTAATGGTGGTAGTGGTAGTGGTGGTAGTGGTAGTGGTGGTAGTGGTAGTGGTAGTTGTGATGGTGGTGGTAGTTAGTAGTAGTGGTGGTAGTAGTGGTAGTGGTAGTGGTGGTAGTGGCAATGGTGGTAGTGGTGTATGTGTGGTAGTGGTAGGTAGTAGTGATAATATGGTAGTGGTGGTAGTGGTAGTGGTGGTAGTGGTAATGGTGGTAGTGATGGTAGTGGTAGTGGTAATGGTGGCAGTGGTGGTAGTGGTAATGGTGGTAGTTGTGGTAGTGGTAGTGGTGGTAGATGTAGTTATGGGGAGTGTAGTGGTAATAGTGGTAGTGGTGGTAGTGGTAATGATGGTAGTTGTGGTAGTGGTGTAGTGTTGTGGTGGTAGTAGTGGTAGTGGTATGGTGGTAGTGATAGTGGTAGCTAGTGGTGTAGTGGTGGTAGTGGTGGTAGTGGTAGTAGTGGTAATGGTGGTTAGTGGTGGTAGTGGTAGCTGTGGTAGTGGTAATGGTGGTAGTGATGGTAGTGGTAGTGGTGGAAGTGGTAATGGTGCAGTGGTGGTAGTGGCAGTAGTGGTAATGGTGGTAGTGTGGTAGTTGTAAGTGGTGGTAGTTGTAGTGTGGTAGTTGTAATGGTGGTAGTGGTGGTAGTGGTGTATGTGTAGTAGTGGTAGTGGTGGTAGGTAGTGGTAGTAGTGATAATAGGTGGTAGTGGTGTGTGGTAGTGGTGGTAGTGTAGTGGTGGTATGTAATGGTGGTAGTGATGGTAGTGGTTAGTGGTGGTAATGGTATGGTGGCAGTGGTGGTAGTGGTGGTAGTGGTGGTAGTGGTATGTGGATTTAAATGGTGGTAGTGGTAGTGGTGGTAGGGTATAGTGGTAATGGTGGTAGTGGTGGTAGTGGTGGTAGTGTAATGGTGGTAGTGGTGGTAGTGGTACGGTGGTAGTGGTAATGGTAGTGGTGGTTAGTGGTGGTAGTGGTGGTAATGGTGGTAATGGTGGTAGTGGTGGTAATGGTGGTAGTGGTGTGTTAGTGTGGTAGTGGTGGTATGGTAATGGTGGAGTAGTGGTAATGGTGGTAAGTGGTGGTAGTGGTGGTAGTGGTAATTGTGGTAATGGTGAGTTGGTGGTAGTGGTGTAGTGTAGTGGTGGTAATGGTGGTAGTGGTGGTAGTGGTGGTAGATGGTGGTAGTGGTGGTAGTAGTAGGTGGTAATGGTGTGTAGTGGTGGTAGTGGTGGTAGTGGTGGTAATGGTGGTAGTGGTGGTAGTGGTGGTAATGGTGGTAGTGGTTAGTGGTGGTAGTGGTGGTAGTGGTGGTAATGGTGGTAGTGTGGTAGTGGTGGTAGTGTGGTAGTGGTGGTAATGGTGGTAGTGGTGGTAGTGGTGGTAATGGTGGTAATGGTGGTAGTGGTGGTAGTGGTATAGTGGTGTAGTGGTAGTGGTGGTAATGGTGGTATGTGGTGGTAGTGGTGGTAGTGGTGGTATGGTGGTAGTGGTGGTAGTGTGGTAATGGTGGTAGTGGTGGTATGTGTGGTAGTGGTGGTAGTGCTGGTAATGGTGGTAATGGTGGTAGTGGTGGTAGTGGTGGTAGTGGTGGTAATGGTGGTAGTGGTGGTATGGTGGTATGGTGGTAGTGGTGGTAGTGGGTATCAGTTGTTGTATAAGACCAGCATACAACACGGCCCTTGTGTGACTCCTGAGCTTGGTGTAGGCGGAGGGGGAGGGGGAGGGGGTCGGGGAATAGGAGATGGAGGGGGACCTGCAGGGGGAGGGGGACGGGGAATGGGAGATGGAGGGGGACCTGTAGGGGAAGGGGGAGTATGAGGAGGTGAAGGAGTATTGAGGTTAGGAAGGCGGATGAAGAAAGGAGGTGAGGAAAGAGGTGTGAAGTTGATGATGATGGGGGAGGAGTAAGAGATGGAGTAGCCCCCCCCCCGTCAACGTCCCCCTCCCTGTGTGTCGAAGTTGTACCAGTAGTCACCTCTGTGTCTACCTACTTGGAGTCTACAAAGAGGGTGTTTCGGGGGTCAACGCCCCCGCGGCCCGGTGCGTGACCAGGCCTTGTGGTGGATCGTTACCTGATCAACAGGCTATTACTCTTGGCCGCACGTTAGCCGACGCAGGAACCTCAGATCGGCTGGTCAGGTACTGACTTTAGGTGCCTGTTCAACTCCTTGAAGACAGTAAAGGGTCTATTGATAATTCCCCTTATGTATGCTGGGAGGCAGTTGAACAGTCTTGGGCCCCTGACACTTACTGTTATCTCTTAGTTTACGCAAGGCATCCTTGCTTTTCATTGGGGAGAATGTTGCACCTCCTGCCAAGTCTTTTGCTTTCCTAGGGAGAGATTTATGTGTGCAGATTTGGGACTAATTCCTCTTTGGATTTTTCCATATGTAAATTATGTAACTTTTTCGCCTGCGTTCCAAGGAGTACTGGTCAAGGGACTTCAACTGCTCGCAGTAACTGAAGTGCTTAACTGTATTTATACATGCAGTGAAAGTTCTCTGTATATTCTTCAGATCTGCAGTTTTGCCTCCTCTGAAAGTGACTGTTAGTGTACAGCAATATTGCAGCCTGTGGGGAATTAAGCGAGTCGCCAGAACTGTTATACCCACTCACCTCTGTTACAAAAAACGCGATTCTAAAAGCTTAGAGATCTCCAGTGAATACTAGAAAGGACTGCCCTTCTAGCATCCAGCCTGTTACTGGGTTTTCGTAACAAGTAGTCAGTATCCTTGTCCAATTATCCATTAGAATTCAGTATGATTCAATAGTGCTTCAGGATTACAACTGGTAGGCTACTAACTAGAGAAATTAAAATTTAATAAATTTATTAGTCATTAAGTTGTCTAGGCGTATATCAAATTAAATTAAATTAATCACAGTAATCAAAATAATATCACTTCTCTCGTATACAATAGTATTGTGCTGTAGGCACATATCACATTTATAATTCTTAAGCACCGTCTGGTACATTAACATTTAATAAGATATTACAAATATATACAAATAAGTTTGTGTGTATGTGTGTAAGTGCTCTAAGTAGTTCGCTATGTCTCAAGACTCGACTAGACTTAAACTAGTGACTGACAAAGTCCTCAAATAAACTAACTTCTTGACCAACTGGCAATCAGAACAGTCTGCTTGAACAACAAAAAGAATGCTAAGCCCAATAGCAATATAACAAGCAACTGCGACACAAAATCAGGAACAAGGAGATAATATAACGACACTAAGTAGGGACCATCAGCAGATCCTCCACAAGTCACAAAACTCCCATACTACTGAATCTAAGTTCAGCATAAGAAAATCCCCGACTGTGATAATACACAGATACCAGTACAAGTTAGATCAGAAGCTACAGCTCAGGACCTGAGTTACTCAGAGTGTCTATGCGACACACAACCTCAGTACAACGTCGAAAATCACTAAGTCTATACAATGTTCTGTGAACAGAGTTCTACAGAACTAACAAGAATAATGAGACAGATAATCTGTCCAACCACCAAGAGAGTCTAAACCAGACTGAATACTTCAGGCGAGGTGAGGACACCCCCCCTCGATCACGTGATAGCTCCGTGGACAGCTGCAGCTCAGAAACAGAAGCCGGCAGTCTAACGAGCCACACGCGATAATTACAGTAGTCAGACAATCAAGACTTGAACTGAGCACATAATATGTTACATCCTACCTAACCAAAGGAAGCTAAGTCAAATAACAATATAAAGCAATACATTTTACGATTTAGCTATTATCGTAAATATAAAGCAATATAAAATTATATGAAAAGATAATAATTATATATATATACATATTAATCATTGCAACCCATTCAGGGGTTGCAACACCTCAGTGTGGGGAATGTAGGGAAGAGAGGAGTTAATTAAGGGAGACGCCAAGCGGGGTGTCAGTTCTGAAAATACTTAATTCTAAGAATTAACCTTGTGACTCCTTAGGCTAATTATGCACTACAATTAGGTTCTCATTATCCATCCTATCATTTTGCTACCAGATGTGATAATGATATTGCTGTGATCTTTGAAAGTGAGATTCACTAACATTATCACTCCCAGGTCCTTCACATTAGTTTTCCTTCTCTATTTTGCGGTTGGTATTTCGATCTCACTTTAATTTCCTCAAGTTTTCCATAGAAGAGTAATCGAAATTTATCTTCATTGAATTTCAAATTGTTTTCTGTGGCCCATTTGAAGACTTGGTTTATGTTCACTTGGAGATTCAGTGTCCACAGTGGCTGAAACTGTCATGCAAGTTCTAGTATCGTCAGCAAAGTAAGACACAGTGCTATGGTTTACATCTCTGTCTATGTCACATATGAGGTTAAGAAACAGGATGGGAACGAGTACTGTGCCTTGTGGAACAGAACTTTTCAAATAGCCGCCACTGACATTACTGTTTACTAAGGCGTCGGTCTGGAGTTTCATGACTCTCTGATCGCGGGTTCTAACCCCACCCGTGGTATGGTTTACTACTACTCTTTGTATTCTATTGGTTAGATACACAGTTTCTCAACCCGGGTTCCGCGAGAGGTCGTTAGGATTCTGGGAGAAATAATGATAAATAGGATAATCATACATAAATGCATTTTTGAGTCCGGCATATTCTTGGAAGATTCTTTGGCGTTATGATAAAGTCTTCAACCTGTTATTTCATTCAAAAGTATAATAATCATAGAGGATATCTTTAGCTACGTCTATACGGCACCAGTGTGACACCGCCTTAATGGACCGGAGCTGTGTGTGAGGGATTCTTGTATTTAGTGACTCACTAGAGTACGGTCTCCACGGTCTCCAGTCCTGTCTGTGCTTCCTGGGGTCCACCAGACCTGTCTGTGCTTCCTGGAGTCCACCAGACCTGTCTGTGCTTCCTGGGGTCCACCAGACCTCTCTGTACTTCCTGGGGTCCACCAGACCTGGCTGTGCTTCCTGGGGTCCACCAGACCTGTCTGTGCTTCCTGGAATCCACCAGTCCTGTCTGTGCTACCTGGGGTCTATCAGACCTGTCTGTGCTTCCTGGGGTCCACCAGACCTGTCTGTGCTTCCTGGGGTCCACCAGACCTGTCTGTGCTTCCTGGGGTCCACCAGACCTGTCTGTGCTTCCTGGGGTCCACCTACTCTCTCACATTCACCAGAGTTATTTAGTCAATTTTACCCATCATTTAGGGATCTTATACCAATTTTTAAAATTTAAGTATATTTATGATTCCGTTTTTTCATGTATGTTCTATATCACAGAATTTTTGAAGAATATCAGCAGATTTCGAGAAGAACTGTGGATGAAAATGGAAGACAAGTATATGACTGAGGGATCCATGACGTAAATCTTCAGTTGATCCTGAGAACTTAACTTTAAGAGAAGATGATGAACATTGTCATCTGCAGTCTGATCAAATACTTAAGATGAGATTTCTGTCGAAGAAGAATATTATGCCAATCAGAGACAAGCAGTAAATATTATTATTATTATAATCAAAAAGAAGCGCTAAGCCACAAGGGCTATACAGCGCAGAAGCAGTAAATAGCTACAGTTTTTAATCTCTTACATGTGTGAACAAGCAAAATTGATCTTATTTAATAAGCATCAAGAACGAAGACAAAAATCGTCTCCTTTCAGCTGAAGATGAAATTCGGGTCGAACTAAAGTTTAACTCGAATTTTTAAGTATTTATGTGCCAAAAGACAACCTCAGGCTTCACATCAGAGAAGCAAATTTTA
Organism: Cherax quadricarinatus; assembly: GCF_026875155.1. Lineage (NCBI taxonomy): Eukaryota > Metazoa > Arthropoda > Malacostraca > Decapoda > Parastacidae > Cherax > Cherax quadricarinatus. The sequence goes on along the minus strand of NC_069451.1, from coordinate 30,624,239 downwards.
TCTAAATTGGCTTCAAAAATAGCATTTCCTTAACCCATATATTTGTTAATATGACATTTCGGCTTGGTTTATCTTATGTTTTTTCAACATTGTTGACAAACGATTAAGTTATTGCAATAGTTATTATCTGTTTTCGTTCTGTATATATGTATACATACTGGTTAATTTGTGTGTGGGTGTGTGTGTGTACTCACCTATAGTCACCTATTTGTGGTTGCAGGGGTCGAGACATAGCTCCTGGCCCCGCCTCTTCACTGACCGCTACTACGTCCTCTCTCATCCTGTTCCTTGAGTTTTATCATACCTCGTCTTAAAACTATGTATGCTTCCTGCCTCCACTACTTCGCTTGCCAGACTATTCCACTTACTGACATCTGTATGACTAAAGAAGTACTTCCTAACATCTCTCTGACTCATCTGAGTTTACAACTTCCAATTGTGACCCCTTGTTTCTGTGTCACATCTCTGGAACAGCCTGTCTCTCTCCACCTTGTCAATTCCTCGCAGTATTTTGTATGTCGTTATCATGTCTCCCCTAACCCTTCTGTCCTCCAGTGTATTCAGGCCGATTTCCCTTAACCTTTCTTCGAAGGACATTCCCTTGATCTCTGGAACTAGCCTTGTTGCAAACCTTTGCACTTTCTCTAATTTCTTGACGTACTTGACTAAGTGTGGGTTCCAAACTGGTGCTGCATACTCCAGTATGGACTTGACGTACACAGTGTATAGAGTCTTGAACGATTCCTTATTGAGGTACTGGAACGCTATTCTCAGGTTTGCTAGGCGCCCATATTGTGAGACCTCTACCCACTCTACCTGAGGTATCCCAGCGAGTGAGAACGTCTCCTGTGTATCCCAGTGCTTAACAGAATAGGGAATAACATATGGAGGTACAAAATAAAAAAAAATGGGAACTATGGCTATAGTTTACTTAATAACATAAAAGGGCTAGAATACCACATATTCTGATGGACATTTACATAATATAACGATTGACCTATGAGACTTATTACCAGGGGGAAAGGTAGATGTTATCAGTAACACGTACAGTAACAGTATCAGTAACACTAGTACTCACTCGTAATTCACCGACCAGCTGACCCGAGATTCCCAATGCGTGGTCCACTACACACGCAGCTGTCCAGAGCTCTCGCTCCCCGGACCTGTTACCAACAACCTCCTTGCTCAGCTGTTCCCTGGGCTTATATGGTAGTCAAAGTGCCCCCTCCCCAATGGGGTATGTACCACGTGTTACGACCTGACGCCGAGGCCTGACGCCGTCAAGAACAAAAGACCTCAGACGTGGGCGTGACTACCCGACATTTGCTAAGGCAGGTGTGACCATATAATTAGGTCTCCCTAGAGACCTCACAAGCCCATCTGAACTGCATCACATCCCCCTTTCTCCCCCAATTTAAAATATCTGAGAACTAGGAAAATTTGTCCTAAGTTATTAGACTATTTTAATCCTAACCCTTTTATCCTATTACAATACAATAGCAAATAATATGAATTCACACAGATCAGTAGGTTTAATAAATTCTAGCACAAGAAACGAATAACAATGACTGGTGCGAAACCTCCTTATCTGTCATGTCTCCTTAAAACTAAATATCGGGCTTCAGTGCCTTCCTGTACTCTACTAGAAATAAACTAGCTCCTGTAGTCACCCTTGCTAATTAATCATTGAGGCAAACCTCGTAAGGTTTTCCTGGCATAGAAAACGGCTCCAGCGAGTATTATTCCTTCAAGTACTTGCAACTGAACCATTACACGACCACAATGTCGCATTTTCCTTACCCTACTGCGACCATTCATGACAAGGCAGGAATCGCAATCAGGACCCATCATTATCCCATTTCTCGGAAATAAAAGAAAACCTCCCATCCCTCACATAAAGGAATCCTCTTCTGACGGCGAGCCGATTGGTGTTTACAGTTCTCCACCTGAAAAGGAAATACATCCTATCTCTAAGGTGATCCCTCCCGGCAAGGAGCTAGCTCACATAATATACAACACATATCTGTCCCAACAGCTGACATAACATAGGTCATCCCCTAGCAGTAGAGATGCCATACTAATACCACTCTAATCATCATTTCCCAAGCTTCACTGGCTAGTAGTAAATCACATGGTTGGCTTGACTTGGGGCCAGGTTATTGACCCAGAAAGAAGCTCTCTACAAATCCTTGGGCAAGGGCGGCAGAAATATGAAGGGGTCGAAGGAGGAGGACATAGGGCCATTGCAGTATTCTTGTCACCTCACCTCCAGATCTGTCTACTGCTTCTACTAGAAGAGGGGTTAGCCAGAGCTTCTGGCCGACCCATGTCTCATTGTGTGGACTTCGTTGGCGTTTAGGAACGCTCATGCGGGTTCCTGGGCTTATATGGTAGTCAAAGTACCCCCTCCCCAATGGGGTATGTACCACGTGTTACGATCTGACGCCGAGGTCTGACGCCGTCAGGAACAAAAGACCTCAGACATGGGCGTGACTAACCGACATTTGCTAAGGCAGGTGTGACCATATAATTAGGTCTCCCTAGAGACCCCACAATCCCATCTGAACTGCATCACAATATACTGCAGCAGTTATCTGGTTGATGTGAGCTTCACGAGATGTTCTCGGTATTACACTCACCCCAAGATCTTTTTCCTTGAGTGAGGTTAGCAGTTTTTGGCCACCTATCCTATATCCTATCTGCGGTCTTCTTTGCCTTTCCCTGATCTTCATGACTTTGCATTTGGAGGGGGTTAAATTCGAGGAGACAGTTGCTGGACCAAGCTTCCAGCCTGTCCAGGTCTCTTCGTAATCTTGCCTGGTCCTCATCTGATTGAATTCTCCTCATAAACTTCTCATCGTCTACAAACAGGGACACTTCTGTGTCTATCCCTTCCGTCATGTCATTTACATATACCAAAAATAGCACTGGTCCCAGGACTGACCCCTGTGGAACCCCGCTCCTCACAGGCGCCCACTGTGATACCGGGTCATGTGCCATAACTCACTGTTGCCTCCCTGTCAGTTATTCTCTGATCCATTGCCGTATTTTTCCCGTTATATGTGCCCGATCCTCTAGCTTTTGCATTAGTCTCTTGTGAGGAACTGTGTTGAAGGCCTTCTTGCAGTCCAAGAAAATGCAGTCTACCCACCCCTGTCACTCTTGTCTTACTTCTGTCACCTTCTTATAAAGCTCCAGTAGAGTTTTGACACAGGATTTTCCCTCCATGAATCCATGCTGGTTGTCGTTTATAAGCTTGTTCCGTTCTAGGTGCTTCACCACTCTCCTCCTGATAATCTTCTCCATGACTCTGCATACTATACACGTCAGTGACACTGGTCTATAGATTAGTGCCTCGTTTCTGTCTCCTTTCTTAAAAATGGGTACTACATTTGCCGTTTTCTATACCTCAGGTAGTTGCCCAGTTTCAATGGATGTGTTGAAGATTGTGGTTAGTGGCACACACAGTGTTTCTGCTCCCTCTCTAAGGACCCACGGAGAGATGTTGTCCTTTCCCACCGCCTTTGAGGTATCAAGGTCACTTAGCAGCTTCTTCACCTCCTCCACGGTTGTGAGTATTTCACCCAAAACTTGTTTGTATATCCCTTCTTGGTGTACCCCTCTGTTCTGACCTCCCAGAGACATTTCTGTCTCAACTGTGAATACTTCCTTAAATTTCGTGTTGAGCTCCTCACATACTTCTTGGACGTTTCTTTCCTGGTCACTAAGTGTTGTCTTCCTTTTGATGAAGCTATACAACAGCTTCGGGTCAGACTTGACTTTCGATGCTATGTCATTTTCGTACTGTCGCTGGGATTCCCTCCCTCTGTGCATACTCGTTTTTGGCTCTTCGACTGATCTCTTTATTTTCCTGGGTCCTTTGTCTTCTGTACTTTTTCCATTCTCTAGTGCACTTAGTTTTGCCTGCCTACACCTTTGGGTAAACTAAGGGCTCATTCTGGTCTTCCCAATTTTTCTCTTGCCCTTGGGAACAAACCTTTCCTCTGCCTCCTTGCATTTTGTAGTTACTTAGTCCATCATTTTGTTTATTGACTTTCCTACCAGTTCTCTGTCCCACTGAACCTCCTGCAAGAAGTTACTCATGCCTGTATAGTCCACCCTTTTGTAGTCTGGCTTTTCCCATCCTACTCCTGTTACCCTATCCACTTGTAACTCTACTATGGATTGAAACCTCAGAATCATATGATCACTAGCTCCAAGGGGCTAGTGTGTGTGTGTGTACTCACCCAGTTGTACTCACCTAGTTGAGGTTGCAGGAGTCGAGTTCGAGCTCCTGGCCCCGCCTCTTCACTGGTCGCTACTAGGTCACCCTCCCTGAATCGTGAGCTTTATCATACCTCTGCTTAAAGCTATGCATGGATCCTGCCTCCACTACATCGCTTCCCAAACTATTCCACTTACTGACTACTCTGTGGCTGAAGAAATACTTCCTAACATCCATGTGATTCATCTGTGTCTTCAACTTCCAACTGTGTCCCCTTGTTACTGTGTCCAATCGCATGAACATCCTGTCTTTGTCCACCTTGTCAATTCCTCTCAGTATTTTGTATGTCGTTATCATGTCCCCCCTATCTCTCCTGTCCTCCATTGTCGTCAGGTTGATTTCCCTTAACCTCTCCTCGTAGGGCATACCTCTTAGCTCTGGGACTAGGCTTGTTGCAAACCTTTGCACTTTCTCTAGTTTCTTTACGTGCTTGGCTAGGTGTGGGTTCCAAACTGGTGCCGCATATTCCAATGTGGGCCTAACGTACACGGTGTAGAGGGTCCTGAACGATTCCTTATTAAGGTGTCGGAATGCTGTTCTGAGGTTTGCTAGGCGCCAATATGCTGCAGCCGTTATTTGGTTGATGTGCGCTTCAGGAGATGTGCCTGGTGTTATACTCATCCCAAGATCTTTTTTCTTGAGTGAGGTTTGTAGTCTCTGACCCTCTAGACTGCACTCCATCTGCAGTCTTCTTTGCCCTTCCCCAATCTTCATGACTTTGCACTTGGTGTGATTGAACTCCAGGAGCCAATTGCTGGACCAAGTCTGCAGCCTGTCCAGATCCCTTTGTAGTTCTGCCTGGTCTTCGATCGAATGAATTCTTCTCATCAACTTCACGTCATCTGCAAACAGGGACACTTCGGAGTCTATTCCTTCCGTCATGTCGTTCACAAATACCAGAAACAACACTGGCCCTAGGACTGACCTCTGTGGGACCCCGCTGGTCACAGGTGCCCACTCTGACACCTCGCCACGTACCATGACTCGCTGCTGTCTTCCTGACAAGTATTCCCTGATCCATTGTAGTGTGTGTATGCGTACTCACCTAATTGTGGTTGCAGGGGTCGAGACTCAGCTCCTGGCTCTGCCTCTTCACTGACCGCTACTGGATCCTCCCTCTCCCTGCTCCATGAACTTTATCATACCTCGTCTTAAAACTATGTATGGTGTGTGTGTATGTGTGTGTGTGTGTGTGTGTGTATGTGTGTGTGTGTGTGTGTGTGTGTGTGTGTGTGTGGTGTGTGTGTGTGCGTGTGTGTGTGTGTGTGTGTGTGTGTGTGTGTGTGTGTGTGTGTGTGTGTGTGTGTGTGTGTGTGTGTGTGTGTGTGTGTGTGTGTGTGTGTGTGTGTGTGTGTACTCACCTAGTTGAGGTTGCAGGGGTCGAGTCCAAGCTCCTGTCCCCGCCTCTTCACTGGTCGCTACTAGGTCAGTCTCGCTGAACCGTGAGCTCTATCATACCTCTGCTTAAAGCTATGCATGGATACTGCCTCCACTACATCGCTTCAAAAACTATTCCACTTCCAGACTACTCTGTGGCTGAAGAAATATTTCCTAACATCCCTGTGATTCATCTGTGTCTTCAAGTTCCAATTGTGTCCCCTTGTTACTGTGTCCAATCTCTGGACACAGTAACATCATGTCTTTGTCCACCTTGTCAATTCCTCTCAATATTTTGTATGTCGTTATCATGTCCCCTCTATCTCTCCTGTCCTCCAGTGTCGTCAGGTTGATTTCCCTTAACCTCTCCTCGTAGGACATACCTCTTAGCTCTGGGACTAGTCTTGTTGCAAACCTTTGCACTTTCTCTAGTTTCTTTACTTGCTTGGCTAGGAGTGGGTTCTAAATTGGTGCCGCATACTCCAATATGGGTCTAACGTACACGGTGTAGAGGGTCCTGAACGATTCCTTATTAAGATGTCGGAATGCTGTTCTGAGGTTTGCTAGGCGCCCATATGCTGTAGCAGTTATTTGGTTGATGTGCGCTTCAGGAGATGTGCCTGGTGTTATACTCACCCCAAGATCTTTTTCCTTGAGTGAGGTATGTAGTCTCTGGCCCCCTAGACTGTACTCCGTCTGTGGTCTTCTTTGCCCTTCCCCAATCTTCATGACTTTGTACTTGGTAGGATTGAACTCCAGGAGCCAATTGCTGGACCAGGTCTGCAGCCTGTCCAGATCCCTTTGTAGTTCTGCATGGCCTTCGACCGAATGAATTCTTCTCATTAACTTCACGTCATCTGCAAACAGGGACACTTCGGAGTCTATTCCTTCCGTCAAGTCGTTCACAAATACCAGAAACAGCACTGGTCCTAGGACTGACACCTGTGGGACGCCGCTGGTAACAGGTACCCACTCTGACACCTCACCACGTACCATGACTCGCTGCTGTCTTCCTGACAAGTATTCCCTGATCTATTTTAGTGCCTTCTCTGATATCCCTGCTTGGTCCTCCAGTTTTTGCACTAATCTCTTGTGTGGAACTGTGACAAACGCCTTCTTGCAGTCCAAGAAAATGCAATCCACCCACCCCTGTCTCTCTTGTCTTACTGCTGTCACCATGTCATAGAACTCCAGTACGTTTGTGACACAGGATTTCCCGTCCCTGAAACCATGTTGGCTGCTGTTGATGAGATCATTCCTTTCTAGGTGTCCCACCACTCTTCTCCTGATAATCTTCTCGACGACTTTCCATACTATACATGTCAGTGACACTGGTCTGTAGTTTAGTGCTTCATGTCTGTCTCCTTTTTTAAAGATTGGGACTACATATGCTGTCTTCCATGCCTCAGGCAATCTCCCTGTTTCGATAGATGTATTGAATATTGTTGTTAGGGGTACACATAGCGCCTCTGCTCCCTCTCTCAGGACCCATGGGGAGATGTTATCTGGCCCCATTGCCTTTGAGGTATCTAGCTCATTCAGAAGCCTCTTCACTTCTTCCTCAGCTGTGTGTATTGTGTCCAGCACTTGGTGGTGTGCCCCACCTCTCCGTCTTTCTGGAGCCCCTTCTGTCTCCTCTGTGAACACTTCTTTGAATCTCTAGTTGAGTTCCTCACAAACTTCACGGTCATTTCTTGTTGTCTCTCCTCCTTCCTTCATTAGCCTGATTACCTGGTCCTTGACTGTTGTTTTCCTCCTGATGTGGCTGTATGACAGTTTCGGGTCAGATTTGGCTTTCGCTGTTTTGTCGTTTTTATATTGTCGTTGGGCCTCCCTTCTTATCTGTGCATATTCGTTTCTGGCTCTACGACTGCTGTCCTTATTCTCCAGGGTCTTTTGCCTTCTATGTTTCTTCCATTCCCTAGCACTCTTGGCTTTTGCCTCCATGCACCTTTGGGTGAACCATGGGCTAGTCCTGGCTTTTTCATTATTCCTGTTACCCTTGGGTACAAACCTCTCCTAAGCCCCCTTGCACATTGTTGCTACATATTCCATCATCTCATTAACTGGCTTCCATGCTAATTCTCTGTCCCACTGAACCCCGTTCAGGAAGTTCCCCATTCCCGTGTAGTCCTCTCTCTTGTAGTTTAGCTTCATTCATCCTGGCTTTCCTGCTTCCCCCTCCACTTGTAGCTCTACTGTGTATTCGAAGCTTAAAACCACATGATTGCTGGTCCCAATGGATCTTTCATATGTGATGCCCTCAATATTTCCAATACTCAAGGTGAATACTAAGTCCAGTCTTGCTGGTTCATACTCTTCTCTCTCTCTTGTAGTGTCCCTTACGTGTTGGTACATGAAGTTTTCCAGTACCACCTCCATCATCTTAGCCCTCCATGTATCTTGGCCCCCATGTGGCTCCAAGTTCTCCCAATCAATCTCCTTGTGGTTAAAGTTACCCATGATCAGGAGCTTTGCCCTGCATGCATGAGCTCTTCTGGCCACTGCAGCCAGTGTGTCAACCATCACTCTATTGCTCTCGTCATACTCTTGCCTTGGCCTCCTGCTGTTCTGTGGCGGGTTATACATCACTGCAATTACCACCTTGGAACCTCCAGAGTGAAGTGTTCCCACTATGTAAACACTTTCTTCTCCGCAGTCTCCTTTCTCCAGCTCATCAAAATTCCATCGGTTTTTGATCAGCAGTGTCACTCCTCCACCCCTACTGTTCTCTCTGTCTTTCCTCAGGATCTGGTATCCCGTTGGAAAGACGGCATCTGTTATCATACCTGTAAGCTTGGTTTCTGTGAGAGCTATGATGTCCGGTGATGCCTCTTCTACTCTTTCGTGCCACCCCTCCCACTTATTTGTTATTCCATCGGCGTTTGTGTACCATATCTTCAGTTTCCCTTCCAACACTGTGGTTTGGGGGGCCTGTGATGGTGGGAGACCTGGCAGCATACTATGGGATTCTATAGCTGGGTGTTGGGTGGAAGCTGTGGGAATGGATTGTAGTGTGTGTTGGGATGGTGTGATAGGTTGTGGGGTTCTGAGGATAGTTGTGTGTGTGCTTGCCCTTGCTGCTCTGTTCTGCTCTGACTGACCTCTGCTGGTTCCATCCTTGTCTCCTTTCCTAGCTCCTTTCGCTTTTTTATCCTCTCCCTCAGCTGCTGTCATTCTGTTTGTGTTCTGTCTCTGTCTAGGAACACCCTCTTGTACTCTTCCGTGTCTTTCAACCGTGGTTTCTCTTGGAGGATCCTGTTCAGCACTCTTTCTGTCCTGAGAATCAGCTTGATCGGTCGTTTTCTCCCCTTCAAGCACCCAACTATTCTCGGAAAATTTACAATCTTGTCCATGGCTTCTTCACCTATCTCCGTGATGATTTTCTCAATCTCTTTTCTTTCTTCCTGCCGTCTTTCAGTGTGCGTCCTTTCCTCTCTCTCCTGAAGCCCA
>NC_069451.1:30570124-30612624 GCF_026875155.1 Cherax quadricarinatus | reverse complement strand
CTTCTTGACGTGCTTGCCCAGGTGTGGGTTCCAGACTGGTGCTGCATACTCCAGTATGGCCTAACATACACAGTGTACAGTGTCTTGAACGATTCCTTATTAAGGTATCGGAACGCAAATTCTCAGGTTTGCCAGGCGCCCGTATGCTGCAGCGGTTATTTGGTTGATGTGTGCCTCCGGTGATGTGTCGGTGTTATGGTCACCCCAAGGTTTTTTCTCCCTGATTTGAGGTCTGTATTCTTTGTCCACCTAGCCTATACTCTGTCTGCGGTCTTCTTTGCCCCCCCCCAAATCTTCATGACTTTGCATTTGGCTGGATTGAATTCGAGGAAGCCAGTTACTGGACCAATGTCCAGCCTCTCCAGGTCTCTTTGCAGTCCTGCCTCACCCTCGTCCGATTTAATTCTTCTCATCAACTTCACGTCATCTGCGAGCAGGGACACTTCAGAGTCTTTTCCCTTTCCCAAATCATGTCGTTCAATATATCAAAAATAGCACTGGTCCTAGAACTGACCCCTTTTGGGACCCCGCTCGTAACAGGCGCCACTGTGATACTCTTCACGTACCATGACTCGTTGCTGCCTCCCTGTCAGGTTTTTCCTTTATCCATTGCAGTGCCCTTCCTTTTACGTGTCCCTGATCCCCCAGCTTCTGCACTAATCTCTTGTGGGAAACTGTGTAAAAGGCCCTTTCCCTGCAGTTAGGAAAAACGCAATCTACCCAACCCTCTCTCTCGTGTCTTACTTCTGTTACCTTGTCATAAAACTCCAGGAGGTTTGTGGATACAAGATTTGCCTTCCATGAACCCATTGGTGGTTTTCATTTATAATCTTGTTCCTTTCCAGGTGTTCGACCACTCTCCTCCTGATAATCTTCTCCATGACTTTGCACACAATACATGTCAGAGACACAGGTCTGTAGTTTAGTGCCTCGTTTCTGTTTTTTCTTAAATATGGGGACTACATTAGCCCGTCTTCCATTTCTCAGGTAGTTGCCCAGTTTCAAGGGATGTGTTGAAGATTGTGGTTAGAGGCACACACAGCATCTCTGCTCCTTTTTCTAAGACCCATGGGGGGATGTTGTCCGGTCCCCTCGCCTTTTTAGGTGTTTAAGGTCACTTAAGAGCTTCTTCACCTCCTCCTCAGTTGTTCGTATGTCATTTCCAACACTTGTTGGTATATTCCCCCTTGATGTTCCCTTCTGTTCTGTCTTCCCACAGCCCTTCCTGTCTCTACTGTAAAAACTTCCTTAATCCCCTGTTCAGCTTCTCACATACCTCCTGATCATTTCTTGTGAGTTCTCCACCTTCTGTCCTTAATCTGATCACCTGGTCTTTGACTGTTGTCTTCCTCCTGATGTGGCAATACAACAGTTCGGGTCAGTCTTGATTCTCGATGCTATGTCATTTTCATACTGTCGCTGGGCCCTCCCCTCCTTACCTGTGCTTTACTCTTTCCCTGGCTCTGCGACTGATCTCCCTATTTTCGTGTTTTTCTCTGCCTTCTGTATTTTTTTCCATTCCTCTATTGCACTTTGTTTTTGCCTCCTTACACCGTCGGGTGAACCAGGGGCTTGTTCTGGTCTTCCCGTTGTTACTGTTGCCCTTGGGAATGAACCTTTCCCACTGCCTCCTTGCATTTTGTTGCTACATATTCCATCATTTCATTTACTGCTTTCTGCCAGTTCTCTGTCCCACTGGACCTCCCGCCCGGGGAAATTCTTCAAAACCCCATGTAGTCCCCTCTTTTATAGTCAGGGGTTTTCCCATTCTACTCCTGTTTTTTCTCTCCACTTGCAGCTCTACTATGTATTCAAAGCACAGAACCACGTGGTCGCTAGCTCCTAGGGGACTCTCCTACTTGATTTTCCTCAATGTCTGAGCTGCCCCGGGTGAACACAAGGTCCAATCTTGCTGGTTCATCCTCCCCTCTCACTCTGGTTTGTGTCCTTAACATGTTGGTGCATGAGGTTTTCCAGCACCACGTCCAACATCCTGGTCTCCATGTTTTCGGGGACCCCATGTGGCTCCAAAGGGTTTTTCCCCGTTTAATCTCCCTGTGGTTGAAATCCCCCATAACCAGCAACTTTGCTCTTGAGTGAGCTCTTCTTGCCACATCAGCAAGTGTGTCCACCATTGCTCTGTTGCTCTCTTCATATTTCCTCTCTTGGCCTCCTGCAGTTCTGTGGGGATTATACATCACTGCAATGACCACTTTGTGTTCCCCAGACTGAAGTGTACCTGCTATGTAGTCTCTTTCTCCAGTCTCATCTATTCCTTCCATTTTCTCGAATTTCCATCTGTTTTTTGTGTATGTGTGTGTGTGAGTGTGTGTGTGTGTGTGTGTGTGTGTGTGTGTGTGTGTGTATGTTGTGTGTGTGTGTGTGTGTGTGCGTGTGTGTGTGTGTATGTGTGTGTGTGTGTATGTGTGAGTGTGGTGTGTGTGTGTGTGTGTGTGTGTGTGTTCTGTGTGTGCGGTGTGTGTGTGTATGTGTGTGTGTATGTGTGTGTGTGTGTGCCTGTGTGTGTGTATGTGTGTGTGTATGTGTGTGTGTGTGTGTGTGTGCGTGTGTGTGTGTGTATGTATGTGTGTGTGTGTGTGTGTGTGTGTGTGTGTGTGTGTACTCACCTATTTGTACTTACCTATTTGTGGTTGCAGGGGTCGAGTCACAGCTCCTGGCCCCGCCTCTTCGCTGATTGCTACTAGATCCTCTCTCTCCCTGCCCCATGAGCTCTATCATACCTCGCCTTAAAACTATGTATGGTTCCTGCCTCCACTACATTACTTTCTAGGCTATTCCAAGGCCTGACTACTCTATGACTGAAGAAATACTTCCTAACATCTCTTTGATTCATCTGAGTCTTCAACTTCCAATTGTGACCTCTTGTGTCTGTGTCCCATCTCTGGAACATCCCGTCTTTGTCCACCTCGTCTATTCCGCGCAGTATTTTATATGTCGTTATCATGTCTCCCCTGACCCTCCTGTCCTCCAGTGTCGTCAGGCCGATTTCCCTCAACCTTTCTTCATAGGACAATCCCCGTAGCTCTGGGACTAGTCTTGTTGCAAACCTTTGCACTTTCTCTAATTTCTTGACGTGCTTGACTAGGTGTGGATTCCAAACTGGTGCTGCATACTCCAGTATGGGCCTCTCGTAGATGGTATACAGAGTCTTAAACGAATCCTTACTGAGGTATCGGAACGCTATCCGTAGGTTTGCCAGGCGCCCGTATGCTGCAGCAGTTATCTGATTGATGTGCGCCTCAGGAGATATGCTCGGTGTTATACTCACCCCAGATCTTTTTCCTGAGTGAGGTTTGCAGTCTTTGCCATCTAAACTATATTGTGTCTGCGGTCTTCTTTGCCCTTCCCCAATCTTCATGACTTTGCATTTGGCAGGGTTAAATTCAAGGAGCCAGTTGCTGGACCAGGCTTGTAGCCTGTCCAGGTCTCTTTGTAGTCCTGCCTGATCCTCGTCCGATTTGATTCTTCTCATTAACTTCACATCATCTGCAAACAAAGACACTTCTGAGTCTATCCCTTCCGTTATGTCGTTCACATATCCAAGAACAGCACAGGTCCTAGGACTGACCCCTGTGGAAACCCCGCTTGTCACAGGCGCCCACTCTGACACCTCGTCACGTACCATGACTCGTTGTTGCCTCCCTGTCAGATATTCTCTGATCCATTGCAGTGCCTTTCCTGTTATGTGTGCCTGGTCCTCTTAGCTTTTGCAGTAACCTCTTGTGAGGAACTGTGTCGAAGGCCTTCTTGCAGTCCAAAAATATGCAGTCGATCCACCCCTCTCTCTCTTGTCTTACTTCTGTCACCTTGTCATAAAACTCTAGTAGGTTTGTGACACAGGATTTTCCTTCCCTGAAACCGTGCTGGTTGTCAATTATACACTTGTTTCTTTCCAGGTGCCCCACCACTCTCCTCCTGATGATCTTCTCCATGACCTTGCATACTATACACGTTAGTGATACAGGTCTGTAGTTTAGTGCCTCATGTCTGTCTCTCTTTTTAAAAATTGGGACTACATTTGCCATTTTCCATACCTCAGGGAGTTGCCCAGTTTCAAATGATGTGTTGAAGATCTTTGTTAATGGCTCACACAATATCTGCTCCCTCTTTAAGGACCCATGGAGAGATGTTGTCTGGTCCCACCGCCTTTGAGGTGTCAAGTTCGCATAGCAGCTTCTTCACCTCCTCCTTGGTTATATGTACCTCATCCAGCACTTGCTGGTGTGCCCCCTGTTCTGATTTCTTGGAGTCCTACTGGTTTCCACTGTAAATACCTCTTAAATCTTGTGTTGAGCTCCTGACAATCCTCTCGGTCGTTTCTTGTGAATTCCCCATCACCCTTCCTCAGTCTGATTACCTGGTCCTTGACTGTTGTTTTCCTCCTGATGTGGCTGTACAACAGCTTCGGGTCAGTCTTTACTTTTGATGCTATGTCATTTTCATATTGTCTCTGAGCCTCCCTTCTTATTATTTCTGGCTCTTCGGCTGATTTCTTTATTTTCCTGAGTTCTCTGTCTTCTGTACCTTTTCCATTCTCTAGTACACCTAGTTTTTGCCTCCCTACACCTTTGGGTGAACCAAGGACTCGTTATGGTTTTCCCATTATTTCTGTTTCCCTTGGGAACAAACCTATCCTCTGCCTCCTTGCATTTTGTTGCCACATAGTACATCATTTCTTGTACTGGTTTTCCTGTCAGTTCCCTCTCCCACTGAATGTCTTGAAGGAAGTTCCTCATGCCTGAGTAATTCCCCTTTTTGTAGTTTGGTTTTTCCCACCCTATTCCTGCTACTCTCTCCACTTGGAGCTCAACTATGTAGTCGAAGCACAGAACAACATGATCACTAGCTCCCAGGGGCCTTTCATACATGATACCCTCGATGTCCGAACTACTCATGGTGAATACAAGGTCCAACCTTGCTGGTTCATCCTCTCCTCTCTCTCTGGTAGTGTCTCTAACATGTTGATGCATGAGGTTTTCCAGTACCACATCCATCATCTTGGCTCTCCATGTTTCGGGACCCCCATGGGGCTCCAGGTTTTCCAAGTCAATCTACTTGTGATTGAAATCACCCATAACTAGTAACTTTGCTCCCCCATGTGTGCTCTCCTGGCCACCTCGGCTAGTGTGTCGATCATTGCTCTGTTGCTCTCATCGTATTCTTCTCTTGGCCTCCTGCAGTTCTGTGGTGGGTTGTACACTACTGCAATTATCACCTTATGTCCCTCAGACTGGATTGTTCCTACTAAGTAGTCCCTTTCGCCCGTGCCATCCATTCCTTCCATTTTCTCAAAACCCCACTGGTTTTTAATGAGCAGTGCAACTCCTCCTCCCCCTCTCCTCCCTCTGTCTTTCCTGAGGATTTGATATCCGGATGGAAAGATTGAATCTGTTATTATTCTGGTGAGTTTTGTTTCTGTGAGTGCTATTATGTCTGGGATGTCTCTTTGATTCTTTCGTGCCACTCCTCATACTTGTTTGTTATTCCATCTGCATTTGTATACCAAAACCTTCAACTTCTTTTCTAAGACTGTGGTCTGGGAGGTATATTGGGGTTGGGGAAGTGGGAGACCTGGTAAGGAACTATGGGTTGTTGCTGTGGGGGTGGAGTTTGTAATGTAGTGGGTGGGGGCATTGGATGTGGCATGGGTGTTTTGATTTAGAGTGTTTGGTTGCACTGGGGTTGACCTGGTTGGGAGGCTTCTATAGGAAGTTGTGAGGGAGGCTGTATTTGATTTTCTTCCTGGGTCTGGGATCTCCTGTCTGTCTTCTCCATCCCCTCTCTTTCCTCCTTTCGCCTTTGTACCATCTCTCTCAGTTTCTGCCTTTCTTCTTGTGTTTTGTCGTGGTCGAGATACACCTTCCCGTATGCCGTCATGTCCCTTAATCGTGCTTTCTCCTGCAGGATCCTGGTCCGAGTCGCTTCTGCCTTGAAGGTCACTCTCACTGGCCGGGTTCTTTTTTTTACAAACCCCCCTATTCTCCGAAAAATTTCCAGCTGGGTCATATCGTCTTCTCCTATTGCTTTCATGATGCTTTCAATTGCTTTTTTTTTCCTTGTTTTCTTGCTTCATATGTTTCCCCTTCGACTTCCTGGAGCCCATACACAAAGACTGACCTGTGTGTGTGTGCGTGTGTGTGCGTGTGTGCGTGTGTGTGCGTGTGTGTGTGTGTGTGTGTGTGTGTGTGTGTGTGTGTGTGTGTGTGTGTGCGTGTGTGCGTGTGTGCGTGTGTGTGTGTGTGTGTGTGTGTGTGTGTGTGTATAAATAAAAACCTCCATATGAGGTTTCTTGATCAAGAAATTTGATTTTGGTTATATTTCTTTTTTTTTTTTCATTGTCCATAAATTTGAGAAAAACGTAAGTTATCACATTCTTAAACCAGTTATCAGAAATAAATATATTTTCCTTATGAACTTTAAGTTTATATAAGGCAAAGAAATATGTTAAAAATTATATATAATTATTTTTATGTACCGGTTCCTTGAAACATGAAAATTATTTCAAGGGTTCTGCAAGGGTTCTACAAGGGTTCTGCAACAGTTCTGCAAGGGTTCTAAGAAGCAGGATTGCAAAGCACTAGGACTCCCAACAATTGCACAATCCAGGGCAACATGGTCGTGGATGCACTGGAAAACAAACAGAATGCGGATGTAGTATACACAGATTTTGCAAAAGCCTTTTACAAGTGCGACCATGGTGTAATAGCACACAAAATGCGTACTATAGGGATAACTGGCAAAGTAGGCAGATGGATCTTCAACTTTCTAACCAATCGCACACAAAGAATAGTGGCAAACAGAATTAAATCGGAAGCTGCTTTAGTGAGGAGCTCTGTCTCACAAGGCACAGTACTCGCCCCTATCCTGTTCCTCATCCTCATATCAGACATAGACAGAGATGTAAACCATAGCACTTTATCATCTTTTGCAGACGATACTAGGATCTGCATGAGAGTGTCATCCATCGAGGACACTGTTAACCTCCAAGAAAGTATAAACTAAGTTTTCCAATGGGCAACAGAGAACAATATGATGTTCAATGAAGACAAATTCCATCTACTCCGTTATGGAAAACTGGAGGAAACAATAGCGAGAACTGAGTATACTACAAACTCTAATCACACAATAGAGCGGAAAAGTAATGTGAAGGATCTAGTAGTGGTAATGCCCGAGGATCTCACCTTCAAGGATCACAACAATGCCACTATCGCATCTGAGAGGAAACTAATAGGATGGATAATGAGAATATTCAAAACAAGAGATGCCAAGCCAGTAATAATCTTTTTTAAATCACTTGTTCTTTCTAGGCTGGAATACTGCTGTACATTAACATCTCCATTCAAGGCAGGTGAAATTGCAGAGCTAGAGAAAGTACAGAGAACTATTACAGCACATGTAAGTTCCATCAAACACCTTAACTACTGGGAACACTTGGAAGCACTTGACTTGTACTTACTGGAGTGCAGGCGAGAGAGATACATCACAATCTACACCTGGAAGATTCTGAAGTAACTGGTCCCTAATCTGCACACAGAAATCACTCCCTACAAAAGCAAAAGACTTGGCAGGCGATGCAACATATTCACAGTGAAAAATAGGGATGCCATTAGTACACTAAGAGAAAACACAAGTGTCCGAGGCCCAAGACTGTTCAACAGCCTCCCACCAGCCATAAGAGAAATTACCAATAGACCCCTGGCTGTCTTCAAGAGAGAACTGGACAGATACCTAAAGTCAGTACAGGATCAGCCAGGCTGTGTTTCGTGCACTGGACTACGTGCGGCCAACAGTAACAACCTCGTTGATCAGGCCCCGATCCACTGGGAGGCCTGGTCATGGACCGGGCCACTGGGACGTTGATCCCTGGAAGGTCCTCCAGGAAGACTCCAGGTAGAATCTGTGATGTAGTCCACTATGCTTGAGAGGTCGCTAAGGGAGACCTAATTTAACCATTTAAATGGTCACACCTTGCCTTGGCAAATAGCTGTCAGACACGCCTTTCGGATCAAGTCTGATGTCTTTTGTTCTTGATGGCGTCAGATCTCGGCGTCAGGTCAAAAAACGTGGTGCACACCCCATTGTGGGGGTGATTTGAGGACTACATAAGCCCAAGGAACAGCTGAGCAAGGGGATTCTAGAGAAGATGCTACTGGTGTGCAGGGCTCGGGAGAGGGCTGCTGGAGAATCTCTGGAGGAGACATAGTGGTCCAGTAGATGTGAGAGGAAGCAACAATCATTCAAGACCATGTCATAGTGGTCCAGTAGATGTGAGAGAGGCAGCACCAACAAACCAAGACCATGTCATATTGGTCCAGTAGTTGTGAGAGGCAGCAACGACCATCCAAGACCATGTCATAGTGCTCCAGTAGTTGTGAGAGGCAAGAGTAACCATTCAAGACCATGATATAGTGGTTCAGTAGTTGTGAGAGACAGTAGCAACCATCCAAAACTATGTCATAGTGGTCCAGTAGTTGTGAGAAGCAAGAGCGACTAAGACCATGATGTAGTGGTCCAGTAGTTGTGAGAGGCAGGAGCGACCTGCTCTAAACCCATGGTGCCCTGGGTTGTGCAATTGCTGGGTATCCAAGTGGTTGATGATCTTGCTTCTAAGAACCCTTTCAAGGACTTTTATGATATGGGACATGAGTACTATCACTCCATAACTCTTTGCAAATGGTTTATTGTCACTTTTGTGGAGTGGTACTATGTCTGCTGTTTTTAGTAACTGCTGGATGACTCCCGTGTCTATGCTCCCTCTCAGTAGAATATTTAAGGCAGGTGAGAGGTGTTTCCTGCAGTTCTTGGTGAACACAGAGTTCCACCAGTCTGGGCCTGGGGCAGAGTGATTTTTCAAAGTTCAGTGGTGTTACTATTATATCAGAAATTCCGGAAATATAAACCAAATTTTGAGTCTCAGTTATGAAAAAATCATTCAGATCATCGACGTTAGTCTGATTAACAGTTCACTAAACAGTGAATCCTATTGATAGTTCCGTGTCTCTCTTATTTTTTTGTTGTACGTCCGACCTTGTTTAAGCAAGGATACAATATTGGATGTGGTTTTTGACTAGATTTGGCATAAGAAAAGAAATATTCTAGGAATTTCTTTCAATTTCATTTATTGTTTTAAGTTCTTTCTGTGTTTCCTGGCTTCTGTATGAGTCATGTAACTTAAGTTCAATATTTTCTATTTCTTTAGCCAGTGCCTCCTTCCATATTTCAAACTTACTGATGGAAAAGGTCTGTAATTCTTTGCCTCACTTGTAGAGGGAGCATCTCTCCCTTTCTAGTTTACATCTTCCTCCTTAGTGGAATGTGCCTTGAGCACACGTCGAGTACCACACAGTTAGTTCTTTATAGGATATCCTTCTGGGATATCTTCCCAGCATATTTCACTGAGGACATGGTTAAATTGATCCCAATGGATGTTCTTGCTACTGACATTAAATTTGTTGAAGGCATCCTCATAACTGATCACATTTTGCTGGTCAGGACTCCTGTGTTTACATGTCTGTTCTTCGAGAAGGTTGTGATCCGAATTTATTGTGTCTAATACTGTTACATTTCATACCAGTCTCTTATTATCAGCGAAGATGAAGTGAAGTGTATCTTCCAGTCTTGTTGGCTCCGCTGTTTGTTGGCTAAAGGTGAGTATATTGCAGAGAATAATGTGTTTGAGAATTTTCATCTGAGCTGTCTCCGGGGGGTTGCAGGGGTCGAGTCACAGTTCCTGGCCCCAGTGTGTGTGTGTATGGGAGTGCGTGTACGAGAGTGTATGTGTATGAGAATGTATGTATGGGAGTATACGTGTGTGTATGAGTGCATGTGTATGAGAATGTATTTATGTATGAGTGTATGTGTGGGTATAAAAGTGAATGTGGGTGTGTGAGTATATGTGTGTATGAGATCATATATGTGTATGAGAGCAAATGTGTGAATGAATGTGAGTATGAGATTACACATGTGTACTCATTTGTAGCTGCAGGGGTCTAGTCACAGCTCCTGGCCCCGCCTCTTTACTAGCCCCAAGAGCAGTGTATATGTGCATGAGGGTGTACATGTGTGTATGAATGAGTGTGTGTATGAGAATGTATGAGTGTATGAGAGTGCATGCGTGTATGAGTATGTATGTGTGCATGAGATTGTATATGTGTATGAGAGTGTATGTGTGCATGAATGAGTGTGTATGAGAGTGTATGTGTGTATGAGAGTGTATGTGTGTATGAGAGTGTATATGTCAATGAGAGTGTATGAGTGTACTCACATAACTGTACTCACCTAATTGTGGTTGCAGGGGTCGAGATTCAGCTCTTGGCCCCGCCTCTTCACTGACCGCTACTGGGTCCTCCATCTCCCTGCTCCAGGAGCTTTATCATACCTCGTCTTAAAACTATGTATAGTTCCTGCCTCCACTACATCGCTTGCCAGACTATTCCACTTCCTAACAACTCTATGACTGAAGAAATACTTCCTAACATCCCTTTGACTCATCTGAGTCTTCAGCTTCCAATTGTGACTCTTTGTTTCTGTGTCCCTTCTCTGGAACATCCTGTCTCTGTCCACCTTGTCTATTCCACGCGGAATTTTGTATGCCGTTATCATGTCTCCCCTGACCCTCCTGTCCTCCAATGTCGTCAGACCGATTTCCCTTAACCTTTCTTCGTAGGACATTCCCCTTAGTTCTGGAACTAGCCTTGTTGCAAACCTTTGCACTTTCTCTAATTTCTTGACGTGTTTGAACAGGTGTGGGTTCCAAACTGGTGCTGCGTACTCCAGTATGGGCCTGACGTACACAGTGTATAAAGTCTTGAACGATTCCTTACTGAGGTACCGGAACGCTATTCTCAGGTTTGCCAAGCGCCCATATGCCGCAGCAGTTATCTGGTTAATGTGTGCTTCTGGCGATGTACTCGGTATTATACTCTCTCCTAGGTCTTTCTCCTTGAGTGAGGTTTGCAATATTTAGCTTCCTAGCCTATACTCTATCTGCGGTCTTCTTTGCCCTTCTTCGATCTTCATGACTTTGCATTTGGCGGGGTTAAATTCTAGGAGCCAGTTTCTGGACCACACATCCAGCCTGTCCAGGTTTCTTTGTAGACCTGTCTGGTCCTCATCTGATTTAATTCTCCTCATTAACTTCACATCATCTGCAAACAGTGACACTTCTGAGTCTATCCCTTCCGTCAAGTTCACATATACCAAGAATAGCAATGGTCTCAGGACTGACCCCTGTGGGACCCCGCTCGTCACCAGCGCCCACTGTGATACCTCATCACGGACCATGACTCGCTAATGGACTAATCCTGGGGGGAGGGGACATGTACCTGATTTGCATGGGTCAGCAGGCCTGTTGCAGTGTTCCTTCTTTCTTATGTTCTTATGAGTGGGTGTTGGTGGGTGTGAAATGGACCTGACCAGCTACTAGGTCGGAGAGAGTGCTCTTCCCTTAAGTGACGTGTCTGACCTCACTAGGTCAAAGCATTGGCTTATGCCGGAGGGGAGAATTGGAGCTGCCTCGTATAGACCAGTAGACCTGATGCAGTGTTCCTTATTTCTTATGTTTTTATATTCTTATGAGGGCAAATATTCTATTAGTGGGATGGATCTGTGAGGGACCTGCCTAGTATGGGCCTGCAGGCCTCCTGCAGTGTTCCTCCTTTCTTATGTTATTATGTTCTTATGAGAGTGTGTTTGTATGAGTGTGTATGGAGTATGAGAGTGTGTGTGTGTGAGAGTGTATGTGTGTATGAGTGTGTGTGTGTATGAGAGTGTATGTGTGTATGAGAGTGTATGGTGTATGAGAGTATGTTTGTGTATGAGAGTGTATGTGTGTATGAGAGTGTGTGTGTGTGTATGAGACTGTATATGTATATGAGTGTGTGTGTGTGTATGAGAGTGTATGTGTGTATAAGAGTGTGTGTGTGTATGAGAGTGTATGTGTGTAGGAGAGTGTATGTGTGTATGAGAGCGTGTGTGTGTATGAGAGCGTGTGTGTGTATGAGAGTGTATGTGTGTATGAGAGTGTATGTGTGTATAAGAGTGTATGTGTGTATGAGAGTGTATGTGTGTTTGAGAGTGTATGTGCGTATGAGAGAGTGTGTGCGTATGAGTGTGCATGTGTTTATGAGAGTGTATGAGAGTGCGTGTGTGTATGAGAGTTTATGTGTGTATTAGAGTGTATGTGTGTATGAGAGTGTATGTGTGTATGAGAGTGTATATGTGTATGAGAGTGTATGTGTATAAGAGAGTGTGTGTGTGTATGAGAGTGTATGTGTGTGTATGAGAGTGTATGTGTGTATGAGAGTGTATGTGTGTAAGAGAGCGTGTGTGTGTATGAGAATGTATGTGTGTATGAAAGCGCATGTTTGTAATAGAGTGTGTGTGTATGAGAGTGTCTGAGAGTGTATGTGTGTATGAGAGTGTATGTGTGTAAGAGAGTGTGTGTGTATGAGAATGTATGTGTGTATGAAAGTGTATGTGTGTAATAGAGTGTGTGCGTGTATGAGAGTGTATGTGTGTATGAGTGTGTGTGTGTATGAGAGTGTATGTATGTATGAGAGTGTATGTGGTATGAGAGTGTATGTGTGTAAGAGTGTGTGTGTATGACAGTGCATGTGTGTATGAGTGTATGTGTATATGAAAGTGAATGTGTGTATGAGAGTGTATGTGTGTTTGAGAGTGTATGTGTGTAAGAGAGTGTGTGTGTGTATGAGAATGTATGTGTGTATGAAAGTGTATGTGTGTAATAGAGTGTGTGTGTGTGTATGAGAGTGTATGTATATATGAGAGTGTATGTGTGTATGAGAGTGTATGTGTGTAAGAGAGTGTGTGTGTGTATGACAGTGTATGTGTGTATGAGTGTATGTGTATATGAGAGTGTATGTGTGTATGAGAGTGTATGTGTAAGAGAGTGTGTGTGTATGAGAGTCCATGTGTGTATAAGAGTGTATGAGAGTGTATGTGTGTATGAGAGTGTATGTGTGTATGAGAGTGTATGAGAGTATGTGTGTATGAGAGTGTACATGTGTATGAGAGTGTATGTACTCACCTAATTGTACTCACCTAATTGTGGTTGCAGGGGTCGAGACTCAGCTCCTGGCCCTGCCTCTTCACTGATCGCTACTAGGTCCTCTCCTTCTCTGCTTCCTGAGTTTTGTCATACCTCTTCTTAAAACTATGAATGGTTCCTGCCTCCACTACTTCACTTGCTAGGCTATTCCACTTCCTGACGCCTCTATGACTGAAGAATACTTCCTAACGTCCCTGTGACTCGTCTGAGTCTTCAGCTTCCATTTGTGACCCCTTGTTTCTGTGTCCCCTCTTTGGAACATCCTATCTCTGTCCACCTTGTCTATTCCCCGCAGTATCTTGTATGTCGTTATCATGTCTCCTCTGACCCTTCTGTCCTCCAGTGTCGTCAGTCCGATTTCCCTCAACCTTTCCTCGTACGACATTCCCCTGAGCTCTGGGACTAGCCTTGTTGCAAACCTTTGTACTTTCTCTAACTTCTTGACGTGCTTGACCAGGTGTGGGTTCCAGACTGGTGCTGCATACTCCAGTATGGGCCTAACATACACAGTGTACAGTGTCTTGAACGATTCCTTATTAAGGTATCGGAACGCTATTCTCAGGTTTGCCAGGCGCCCGTATGCTGCAGCAGTTATTTGGTTGATGTGTGCCTCCGGTGACGTGCTCGGTGTTATGATCACCCCAAGGTCTTTCTCCCTGAGTGAGGTCTGTAATCTTTGTCAACCTAGCCTATACTCTGTCTGCGGTCTTCTTTGCCCCTCCCCAATCTTCATGACTTTGCATTTGGCATGGTTGAATTCGAGAAGCCAGTTTCTGGACCACATGTCCAGCCTGTCCAGGTCTCTTTGCAGTCCTGCCTCATGTGTGCATGAGAGTGTGTGTGTGTATGAGAGTGTATGTGTGTAAGAGAGTGCATGTGTGTATGAGAGTGTATGTGTGTATGAGAGTGTATGTGTGTAAGAGAGTGTGTGTGTATGAGTGTATGTGTGTATAAGAGTGCATGAGAGTGTATGTGTGTATGAGAGTGTATGTGTATGAGAGGGTATGAGAGTGTGTGTGTGTATGAGAGTGTATGTGCGTATGAGAGTGTATGTGTATTTTGTCATATGTGGTATTTTGCCAAGGAGGGGAGTTGGAAGTGAATGGTTGTCCAGGGCAATTGGTGTCAATTGCTGGCTGGACAAATACTGTAAGGAAAATGCGGTAACATTCATTGACAACTGGGACCTCTTCTATGGCAGAAATGACATGTATGCTAGGGATGGGGTTCACTTATCTAGGTGTGGGGTGGGAGCACTGGCAACTGCAGTGGAGGGAGCAGTTAGGACTTTAAACTAGGAATAGTTAGTGGTATGGGTTTTGGCAGGAAAACAGTGAAGTCCAGTGTAGTAATTATTACGAGTTCTAGGGGAACTAGTAATAATAAGAACGAGATAGATATTGAAAAGCCAGGGACCTTGGGTGATAAAGACGGTAATAGGTTTAGTAGAAAAATAGAAATGAGCAGGAAGGGTAAAGAGAAAGGAGAGTCTTTCAATGTTTATTATGCTAATTGCCGTAGTGCTAGGAATAAGATGGACGAGTTGAGATTAGTTGCTAGTGTAGGTAACATTGATGTATTTGCCTTAACTGAGACGTGGTTTAATTCAAAAAGTCGGGACATGCCTGCGGGAATGTCATATTCAGGGTTTTAAATTGTTCCAAGAAGATAGAAGTATTGGGAGGGGGGGTGGGGTGGCATTGTACGTCCGAGATCGCTTGAAACTGTTGCATAAAAACGGGTATTAAGTCTGAAGATAACACATACAGAGTCTGTTTGGATAAAATTTTCAGAGGGGCATAAAAAAACTGATTTTAGGAGTGATATACCGTCCCCTAACTTAGATTAGGGACCAAGGGAAACTACTATGGGAGGAAATTGTTAAGGCCACAAGGCACGATAATGTAGTAATTCTAGGAGACTTTAACTTTAGTCATGTTGATTGGAATTTCTTGACTGGGAATTTAGAATCGTACGACTTCTTAGAAGTATTTCAGGATTGTTTTTTGAAGCAGTTTGTGACAGAACCTACAAGGGGAAATAACCTGCTTGACTTAGTTATGGCAAACAATGAATCCCTTGTTAATAATTTAGAAATTTCAGAGGAACTGGGTGTAGCGACCACAAATCAATTACATTTAGCATTGAATGGAGTACGTTTAGTAGCGATAACTCAGTAACAGTCCCAGATTTTCGCTTAGCAGATTACGATGGGCTTAAAGAACACTTATCATCTGTTGACTGGGGTAACGAAGAGAGCTATCAATATGACAGTTTTCTGAACACTATACATGCTGCTCAAAGAGCGTTTATCCCATATAAAGAAATTAGATCAAATAGAAATGACCCAAAATGGATGAATAATAGGCTCAAATATCTACTAGGGCATAAGAAAGGAATTTATAGGCGTATCAAAAGAGGTGAGGGTCATCTTATGAATCAGTATATTGACATTAAGAGGGACATTAAAAAGGGGATAAGAAAAGCTAAAAGGGACTATGAAATTAAAGTTGCTAGGGATTCTAAAAACTAACCCAAAAAGTTTTTTCCAGGTCTATAGAACAAAAGTTAGAGATAAGATAGGTCCCCTTAAAAATAACTATGGGCACCTTACTGACAATGAGAATGAAATGTGCTTGATTTTAAATAATTATTTTCTCTCAGTTTTTACACAGGAAGACACTAACAATATTCCAGTAATTAATTTTTACAGTGGGCTAGAAGAAGATAAATTATGTAACATCACAGTCACTAGTGAGATGGTTGTGAGGCAGATAGACAGACTGAAGCAAAATAAGTCGCCGGGTCCTGATGAGGTTTTTTCAAGGGTTCTTAAGGAATGCAAAATGGAACTCTGTGAACCATTAACTAATATTTTTAATTTATCTCTTCAAACAGGTGTAGTGTCTGATATGTGGAAGATGGCTAATGTAACCTATTTTTAAAACAGGGGACAAGTCGTTACCGTCAAATTACCGCCCAATAAGCCTGACCTCAATTGTAGGCAAATTACTAGAGTCAATTATAGCTGAGATTATAAGAAGCCATCTCGATAAGCATAGCTTGATTAATGATACTCAGCATGGATTCACAAGAGGCCGGTCTTGTCTAACTAATTTATTAACTTTCTTCAGTAAAGCTTTTGAGGCTGTTGACCACAATAAAGAATTTGATATTATTTACTTAGATTTTAGTAAGGCTTTTGATAGAGTTCCGCACCATAGATGTTAAAGAAAGTGGCAGCCCATGGCATTGGGGGGAAAAGTGCTCTCGTGGATCGAGTCATGGCTCACTGACAGGAAGCAGGGGAGTGTCCATAAATGGGGTTAAATCCGAGTGGGGATCTGTAACAAGTGGCGTTCCACAGGGATCAGTCTTGGGCCCGTTGTTGTTTATAATATATATCAATGATCTTGATGAGGGAATTACTAGTGATATGAGCAAATTCGCCGATGACACAAAGATAGGTAGGATAATTGATTCAAACGTAGATGTTAGGGAACTTCAGGAGGACTTAAACAAACTCTATTCTTGGTCAGAAAAGTGGCAGATGCAGTTCAATGTAGATAAGTGCAAGGTTCTGAAGCTTGGGAGTGCCCATAACCCTAGTACTTATAAATTAAATGATGTAGAACTTAGCCATACAGATTGCGGGAAAAAGGGCTTGGGGGTTATGGTGAGCAGCAACCTTAAACCAAGACAGCAATGCCTAGCGTACGTAATAAGGCAAATAGATTACTGGGATTTATATCAAGAAGTGTAAGCAACAGAAGTCCAGAGGTCATACTGCAGCTTTTACATCATTAGTAAGGCCTCACCTTGATTATGCAGCTCAGTTCTGGTCTCCGTATTACAAAATGGACATAAATTCGTTAGAAAACATTCAGCGTAGGATGACTAAATTAATACATAGCATCAGAAATCTTCCTTATGAAGAAAGATTGAAGACTCTTAAGTTACATTCACTTGTTAGACGAAGAATGAGGGGAGACCTGATCGAAGTGTATAAGTGGAAGATAGGTATTAATAAAGGGGATATTAATAAGGTCTTGAGGATGTCTCTCCAAGAGAGAACCCGCAGTAATGGATTTAAATTAGATAAGTTTAGATTTAGAAAGGACATAGGAAAGTATTGGTTTGGAAATAGGGTAGTTGATGAGTGGAACAGTCTACCTAGTTGGGTTATTGAGGCTAGGACTTTGGGTAGTTTCAAATCTAGGTTGGATAAGTACATGAGTGGGAAGGGTTGGATTTGAGTGGGACTTTCACATCAGAGCTTATTTCTTGGGTAGCATTGAAAATTGGGTTGGGTAAATGTTTTGTTAGTGGGATGAATTGTAAAGGACCTGCCTAGTATGGGCCAGCAGGCCTCCTGCAGTGTTCCTCCTTTCTTATGTTCTTATGTTCTTATGTGTGTATGAGAGTGTATGAGAGTGTATGTGTGTATGAGAGTGTATGTGTGTATGAGAGTGTATGAGAGTGTATGTGTGTATGAGAGTGTATGTGTGTATGAGAGTGTATGTGTGTAAGAGAGTGCATGAGAGTGTATGAGAGTGTATGCGTGTATGAGAGTGTATGAGAGTGTATGTGTGCAAGAGAGTGTATGAGAGTGTATGTAAGAGAGTGTATGTGTGTATGAGAGTGTATTTGTGTATGAGAGTGTATGTGTGTATGAGAGTGTGTGTGTGTATGAGAGTGTATGAGAGTGTATGTGTGTATGAGAGTGTATTTGTGTATGAGAGTGTATGAGAGTGTATGTGTGTATGAGAGTGTGTGTGCATGAGAGTGTATGAGAGTGTATGTGTGTATGAGAGTGTATGTGTGTAAGAGAGTGTATGAGAGAGTATGTAAGAGAGTGTACGTGTGTATGAGAGTGTATGAGAGTGTACTTGTGTATGAGAGTGTATGAGAGTGTATGTACTCACCTATTTGTACTCACCTATTTGTGGTTGCAGGGGTCGAGTCCTAGCTCCTGGCCCCGCCTCTTCACCGGTTGCTACTAGACCCTCTCTCTCCCCGCTCCATGAGCTTTATCAAACCTCGTCTTAAAACTGTGTATGGTTCCTGCCTCCACTACGTCATTTTCTAGGCTATTCCACTGCCTTACAACTCTATGACTGAAGAAATACTTCCTACTATCTCTCTGACTCATTTGTGTCTTCAACTTCCAATTGTGGCCTCTTGTTTCTGTGTCCCTCCCTGGAACATCCTGTCCTTGTCCACCTTGTCTATTCCACGCAGTATTTTATATGTCGTTATCATGTCTCCCTGACCCTCCTGTCTCCAGTGTCGTCAGGCCGATTTCCCTTAATCTTTCTTCATAGGACATTCCCTTAGCTCTGGAACTAACCTTGTTGCAAACCTTTGTACTTTCTCTAGTTTCTTGACGTGCTTTATCAAGTGCGGGTTCCAAACAGGTGCTGCATACTCCAGTATGGGCCTGACATACACGGTGTACAGTGTCTTGAATGATTCCTTACTAAGGTGTCGGAATGCTGTTCTCAGCTTTGCCAGGCGCCATATGCTGCAGCAGTTATCTGATTGATGTGTGCTTCCGGAGACATGCTCGGTGTTATACTCACCCAAGATCTTTCTCCTTGAGTGAGGTTTGCAGTCTTTGGCCACCTAGCCTATACTCTGTCTGTGGTCTTCTGTGCCCTTCCCCCATCTTCATGACTTTGCATTTGCAGGATTAAATTCGAGAAGCCATTTGCTGGACCAGGTGTCCAGTCTGTCCAGGTCTCTTTGAAGTCCTGCCTGGTCCTCATCAGATTTAATTCCCTCATTAACTTCACATCATCTGCAAACAGGGACACTTCTGAGTCTAACCCTTCCGTTCATGTCGTTCACATATACCAAAATAGCACTGGTCCTAGGACCGACCACTGTGGGACCCCGCTCGTCACAGGTGCCCACTGTGATACATCATTACGTACCATGACTCGTTGTTGCTCCCTGTCAGGTATTCTCTGATCCATTGCAGTGCCTTCTGTTATATGCGCCTGATGCTCTAGCTTCTGCACTAATCTCTTGTGAGGAACTGTGTCAAATGGCCTTCTTGCAGTCCAAGAAGATGCAAATCAAACCCACCCTCTCTCTCTTGTCTTATTCTGTTATTTTATCATAAAACTCCGAAGGTTTGTGACACAGGATTTGCCTTCGTGAATCCGTGCTGGTTGGATATTATACTCCTGTTCCGTTTCCAGGTGCTCCACCACTCTCCTCCTGATAATCTTCTCCATAATTTTGCATACTATACACGTCAATGAACAGGTCTATAGTTTAGTGCTCTTTTCTGTCTCCTTTTTTGAAAATGGGAACTACATTTTGCGTCTTCCATATCTCAGGTAGTTGCCCAGTTTCCAGGGATGTGTTGAAGATTGTGGTAAGTGGTATGCACAACATATCTGCTCCCTCTCTAAGGACCCATGGAGAGATGTTGTCCGGTCCCATTGCCTTTGAGGTATCGATGTCCCTTAGCAGTTTCTTCACCTCCTCCTCATCTGTATGTATGTCGTCCAACACTTGTTGGTGTATTCCTTGTTGGTGTCCCCATCTGGTCTGTCCCCCCAGAGTCCTTCCTGTCTCTACTGTAAATACTTCCTTAAATCTAGTGTTGAGCTCCTCACATACCTCTTGATCGTTTCTTGTGAGTGTATGAGTGTGTGTGCATGAGTGTGTGTGTGTGTGCATGAGAGTGTATGTGTGTATGAGAGTGTATGTGTTTAAGAGAGTGTATGAGAGTGTATGTGTGTAAGAGAGCGTATGAGAGTGTATGAGAGTGTATGAGAGTGTATGTGTGTAAGAGAGTGTATGAGAGTGTATGTGTTTAAGAGTGTATGAGAGTGTATGTGTTTATGAGAGTGTATGAGAGTGTATGTGTGTATGAGAGTGTATGAGAGTGCATGTGTGTATGAGAGTGTATGTGTGTATGAGAGTGTATGAGGTGTATGTGTGTTGGAGTGTATGAGAGTGTATGAGAGTGTATGTGTGTATGAGAGTGTATGAGAGTGTATGAGTGTATGAGAGTGTATGAGAGTGTATGAGAGTGTATGAGAGTGTATGTGTGTATGATAGGTATGAGAGTGTATGTGTGTATGAGAGTGTATGAGAGTGTATGAGAGTGTATGTGTGTTATGAGAGTGTAGAGAGTGTATGCGTGTATGAGAGTGTATGAGAGTGTATGTGTGTATGAGAGTGTATGAGAGTGTATTGTGTTATGAGAGTGTATGAGAGTGTATGTGTGTATGAGAGTGTATGTGTGTATGAGAGTGATTGTGTGTATGAGAGTGCATGAGAGTGTATGAGAGGCATGAGAGTGTATGAGATGTATGTGTGTATGAGAGTGTATGAGAGTGTATGTGTGTATGAGAGTGCATGAGAGTGTTATGAGTGTTATGAGGTGTATGAGAGTGTATGTGTATGAGAGTGTATGAGAGTTATACGTGTTATGGAGTGTATGGAGTGTATGTGTGTATGAGAGTGTATGAGAGTGTATGTGTGTATGAGAGTGTATGAGAGTGTATGTGTGTATGAGAGTGTATGTGTGTATGAGAGTGTATGAGAGTGTATGAGAGTGTATGAGTGTATGAGAGTGTATGGAGTGTTATGAGAGTGTATGTGTGTATGAGAGTGTATGAGAGTGTATGAGAGTGTATGAGAGTGTATGAGAGTGTATGTGTGTATGAGAGGGTATGAGAGTGTATGTGTGTATGAGAGTGTATGAGAGTGTATGAGAGTGTATGTGTGTATGAGAGTGTATGAGAGTGTATGCGTGTATGAGAGTGTATGAGAGTGTATGTGTGTATGAGAGTGTATGAGAGTGTATGTGTGTATGAGAGTGTTTGAGAGTGTATGAGAGTGTATGTTTGTATGAGAGTGTATGTGTGTATGAGAGTGTATGAGAGTGTATGTGTGTATGAGAGTGTATGAGAGTGTATGTGTGTATGAGAGTGTATGAGAGTGTATGTGTGTATGAGAGTGTATGAGAGTGTATGTGTGTATGAGAGTGTATGAGAGTGTATGTGTGTATGAGAGTGTATGAGAGTGTATGTGTGTATGAGAGTGTATGAGAGTGTATGTGTGTATGAGAGTGTATGTGTGTATGAGAGTGCATGAGAGTGTATGAGAGTGCATGAGAGTGTATGAGAGTGTATGTGTGTATGAGAGTGTATGAGAGTGTATGAGAGTGTATGTGTGTATGAGAGTGTATGAGAGTGTATGTGTGTATGAGAGTGTATGAGAGTGTATGAGAGTGTATGTGTGTATGAGAGTGTATGAGAGTGTATGTGTTTATGAGAGTGTATGAGAGTGTATGAGAGTGTATGAGAGTGTATGTGTGTATGAGAGTGTATGAGAGTGTATGCGTGTGAGAGTGTATGAAAGTGTATGTGTGTATGAGAGTGTATGAGAGTGTATGTGTGTATGAGAGTGTATGAGAGTGTATGTTTGTATGAGAGTGTATGTGTGTATGAGAGTGTATGAGAGTGTATGAGAGTGTATGAGAGTGTATGTGTGTATGAGAGTGTTATGAGAGTGTACGTGTTTATGAGAGTGTATGAGAGTGTATGAGAGTGTATGTGTGTATGAGAGTGTATGTGTCTATGAGAGTGTATGAGAGTGTATGTGTGTATGAGAGTGTATGTGTGTATGAGAGTGCATGAGAGTGTATGAGAGTGCATGAGAGTGTATGAGAGTGTATGTGTGTATGAGAGTGTATGAGAGTGTATGTGTGTATGAGAGTGTATGAGAGTGTATGAGAGTGTATGTGTGTATGAGAGTGTATGAGAGTGTACGTGTGTATGAGAGTGTATGAGAGTGTATGAGAGTGTATGAGAGTGTATGTGTGTATGAGAGTGTATGAGAGTGTATAAGAGTGTATGTGTGTATGAGAGTGTATGAGAGTGTATGAGAGTGTATGAGAGTGTATGTGTGTATGAGAGTGCATGAGAGTGTATGAGAGTGCATGAGAGTGTATGAGAGTGTATGTGTGTATGAGAGTGTATGAGAGTGTATGTGTGTATGAGAGTGTATGAGAGTGTACGTGTGTATGAGAGTGTATTAGAGTGTATGAGAGTGTATGAGAGTGTATGAGAGTGTATGAGAGTGTATGAGAGTGTATGAGAGTGTATGAGAGTGTATGAGAGTGTATGAGAGTGTATGTGTGTATGAGAGTGTATGAGAGTGTACGTGTGTATGAGAGTGTATTAGAGTGTATGAGAGTGTATGAGAGTGTATGTGTGTATGAGAGTGTACGTGTGTATGAGAGTGTATTAGAGTGTATGAGAGTGTATGAGAGTGTATGAGAGTGTATGAGAGTGTATGAGAGTGTATGAGAGTGTATGTGTGTATGAGAGTGTATGAGAGTGTATGAGAGTGTATGAGAGTGTATGAGAGTGTATGTGTGCATGAGAGTGTATTAGAGTGTATGAGAGTGTATGAGAGTGTATGAGAGTGTGTGAGAGTGTATGAGAGTGTATGTGTGTTATGAGAGTGTATGAGAGTGTTACGTGTGTATGAGAGTGTATTAGAGTGTATGAGAGTGTATGAGAGTGTATGAGAGTGTATGAGAGTGTATGAGAGTGTATGAGAGTGTATGAGAGTGTATGTGTGTATGAGAGTGTATGAGAGTGTACGTGTGTATGAGAGTGTATTAGAGTGTATGAGAGTGTATGAGAGTGTATGAGAGTGTATGAGAGTGTATGAGAGTGTACGTGTGTATGAAAGTGTATTAGAGTGTATGAGAGTGTATGAGAGTGTATGAGAGTGTATGAGAGTGTATGAGAGTGTATGAGAGTGTATGAGTGTATGTTTCAGGGAAGAGCCAAAAAAAGACTTGTATTTCATTTCAGTTTCAGTCAGTGTAAAATATTTGCCTGAATTTATCTGTCAGAATCAGGAGTGGAAATGTTTATGAATGTAGATTAATGTGTATTAACGTTAACGTTATGGCACATATAAATCTAGACTCTAGTGAAAAATATATAACCTGCTAAATTGTTGCATACATATATATTATATTATATATATATATATATATATATATATTTATATATATATATATATATGTACTCACCTAATTGTGGTTGCAGAGGTCGAGACTCGCTCCTGGCCCCGCCTCTTCACTGATCGCTACTGGGTCCTCTGTGTGTGTGTGTGTGTGTGTGTGTGTGTGTGTGTGTGTGTGTGTGTGTGTGTGTGTGTGTGTGTGTGTGTGTGTGTGTGTGTGTGTGTGTGTGTGTACGTGGAACCTCGGTTAAGAAATCGGTTTTTGATTGAGGAATTCGAGGAAAAAGCGTCCTGGTTTTCGTACATTCTCTTGGTTGTCGACCAACAATGAAAACGGCTCGGGTCACGCGCTCACAATGTGAGTTAGACAGTGAGACAACCTGGATCTGAGTCAGTATAACCACTAACTCACGTGCTATAAACATCTCTTTAGCTTATGTTGTGCATCTTGTGGGTAACTTTTGTTATTTTGCAGTTTTGTGCAATTTTTTTTATTATGAGATAAGCGATCACACAATAAGCTGCCAGTGCTGACAAAATGGCTGTTGAATAGTATGTTGCTGAATTCCAGGAGTATGTAGAGGCTAAAAGGTTTGTCCCCCAACAAGTTTTTAATTGTGACGAGACAGACCTCTTTCAGGAAGAAAATGCCCAGGAGGACCTACATAATTGAAGAGGGAGAGTCACTG
This sequence comes from Cherax quadricarinatus, assembly GCF_026875155.1. Lineage (NCBI taxonomy): Eukaryota > Metazoa > Arthropoda > Malacostraca > Decapoda > Parastacidae > Cherax > Cherax quadricarinatus. The sequence continues at coordinate 30,588,837 of NC_069451.1, read as the reverse complement.
CCAGGACACACGCCTATAAATGACAGGCTCACTCTGTTACTGTGTGGCAATGCAAGTGGGGTCTTGAAATTGAAGCCCTTATTTATCATTCCGAAAATACTCGACTTTTTAAGAGCGATATGAAAAACAAACTGGCTGTAATGTTGATGGCCAACACGAAAGCTTAGGTAATGAGACAATTTTTTATTGAATTGGATCATGAGGTCTTTGGCCCCACTGTCAAAAGTACCTCATTAAAAGACAAATGCCACTCACGGCCCTTTTACTTAGGGAAAATGCTCCTGCTGACCCTCCAAGCTTGGAAAACGAATTGCTAGAGGAGTTCAGTTTTATAACTGAAGTTCTTGCCTCCTAACGCCACTCCTCTCATCCAGCCCATGGACCAGCAGGTCATTTCTAACTTCAAGAAACTCTGCACCAAAGAACTTTTTGAAAGGTGCTTTGGAGTCACTTCAGAAACAAATTTAACCCTCAGGGAATTCTGGAAGGACCAGTTCAATATCCTCACCTGCTCGAGGCTTGTAGACAAAGTCTGAAGGAATGTGTGTTCCACGACCATGCAGTCAGCATGGAAGAAATTGTGGTCTGACTTTGTGATATTGTGTCCCTGGGGAAGACCTTGGACCTAGAGGTGAATGAAGATGATATGGAGGAGCTGGTGGAGTAGCACAGAACTGAACTCACCACAGAAGAACTTGTAGATCTTCAGAAGAATACCAACAGATTTCAGCAGAGTAGCTGTTATCAGAAGAAGAGGAGGGAAGGGATGATGTGTCCATTGCACTTGTCAAGGAAATGTGTACTAAATAACCTGAAGTGCAGGAGTTTGCTGAAAAATACCATCCAGACAAAGTAGTGGCCATCCGTCTCTCTAGCATGTACAATGACAGTGTAATGTCTCAGTTTAGACAAGTGTTAAAACAGAGCCTGATACAAACCTTACTGGACAGGTTTTTAGTGAGACAAAGAACCAGTGAGCCAAAACAAGGTGTTAGTGGTGATAAGAGACAAAAAAGACAAACAACACCAGAAGTATAGTTGCCTGACATGAAGCAAGCCTAGTTCGCTAGGCTCATGTTGTTTGCTGGATTGTATGGTCCAGTGGTTTAGGGCGTCATGAATTTTCGCTCTCACCAGAAGGCGGGTTAAAACAACACGGGTTCGATCCCCGGCTAGCTGCAGTGTTGTTATATATATATTATATATATATATATATATATATATATATATATATATATATATATATATTATATATATATATATATATATATAACAACACTGCACTAGCCAAAGACTCGAACCCATGCTGCTTTGGCCTGCCTCAAGGTGGGCGAAAACTCATTACGCGCTAATCCACTGGACCATACGATCCTTAAGAGTAGCGCATCCAGCGGAACTGAATGTTGTACTCGCTACCCAAGGACACACGATGGTGTGGATGACTCTAGGCTAATTTCATTCCCGTCCCTGTTTGGTGTACTAGTACAATGAGCAGTAATTTTATATTATTGTAACCACGAACGAGACGTGCTCGGTGTTATACTCACCCCAAGATCTTTCTCCCTGAGTGAGGTTTGCAGTCTTTGGCAACCTATGCTATACTCTGTCTGCGGTCTTCTTTGCCCTTCCCCGATCTTCATGACTTAGCATTTGGCGGGGTTAAATTCGAGAGGCCAGTTGCTGGACCAGGTGTCCAGCCTGTCCAGGTCTCTTTGAATTCCTGCCTGCTCCTCATCTGATTTAATTCTCCTCATTAACTTCAAATCATCTGCGAACAGGGACACTTCTGAGTCTCTCCCCTCCATCCTGTCATTCACATATACCAAAAATAGCACTTGTCCTTGGACCGACGCTTGTGGAACCCTGCTCGTCACAGGTGCCCACTGTGATACCTCATCACTTACATGACTCGTTGTTGCCTCCCTGTCAGGTATTCTCTGATTCATTGCAGTCCCCTTCCTGTTATACTCGCCTGATCCTCAAGCTTCTGCACTAATCTCTTGTGAAGAACTGTGTCAAAAGGCCTTTTTGCAGTTCAAGAAGATGCAATCAACCCACCCCTCTCTCTCGTGTCTTACTTCTGTTGCTTTATCGTAAAACTCCAGTAGGTTTGTGACACAGGATTTGCCTTCCATAAATCCGTGCTGGTTGGCATTTATACTCTTGTTCCATTCCAGGTGCTCCACCACTCTGCTCCTGATAATCTTCTCCATTACTTTGCATACTATACACGTCAGTGACACTGGTCTATAGTTTAGTGCCTCTTTTCTGTCTCATTTTTTTAAATATGGGTACTTCTTTTGCCGTCTTCCATACCTCAGGTAGTTGCCCAGTATCAAGGGATGCGTTTAAGATTGTGGTTAGTGTCACACACAGCATTTCTGCTCCCTCTCTAAGGACCCATGGGGAGATGTTGTCTGGTCCCATTGCCTTTGAGGAATCAAGGTCCCTTAGCAGCTACTTTACCTCCTCCACATTTGTGTGTATGTCATCTAACACTTGTTGGTATATTCCTTGTTGGCATCCCCCTCTGTTCTGTTCACCTAGAGGCCTTCCTGTCTCCACTGTACATACTTCCTTAAATCAGTGTTTAGCTCCTCACATACCTCTTGATCGCTTCTGGTGAGTTCCCCACCTTCTTTCCTCAGCCTGATCACCTGGTCTTTGACTGTTGTCTTCCTCCTAGTGTGGCAATACAACAGTTTCGGGTCAGACTTGGCTTTCGATGCTATGCCTCCCTCTTTATCTGTGCATACTTGTTTCTGGCTCTTCGACTAGTCTCTCTATTTTCCTGGGTCCTTTGCCTCCTGTATCTTTCCCACTCTCTCTTGCACTTAGTTTTTGCCTCCCTACACCTTCGGGTAAACCAAGGACTCACTTTGGTCTACCTGTTATTTCTATTGCCCTTGTGAACAAACCTTTCCTCTGCCTTCTTGCATTTTGTTGTTACTCATTCCATCATTTCATTTACTGACTTTCCTGCCAATTCTCTGTCCCACTGAACCTCCTGCAGGAAGTTCGTCATACCTGTGTAGTCCCCCTTTTTATAGTTTGGCTTTTCCCATCCAACGCATGTTACCTTCTCTACTTGTAATTCTACTATTTATTCAAAACACATAACCATGTGATCACTAGCTCCAAGGGGCCTCTCATATGTGATGTCCTCAATGTCTGAAATGCTCAGGGTGAGCACAACGCCCAGTCTTGCTGGTTCATCCTCCCCTCTCTCTCTGGTAGTGTCCTTAACATGTTGATGCATAAGGTTTTCCAGTACCTCATCCATCATCTTGGCTCTCCATGTTTCGGGACCCCCATGTGGCTCCAGGTTTTCCCAGTCGATCTCCCTGTGGTTGAAATTGCCCATAACCCGTAACTTTGCTCTGCTCGAGAGAGCTCTTTTTGTAAAGTAAAAGGACACAAGTGCAACTAATGTGACATTTTATTGTGGCAACGTTTCGCTCTCCAGGAGCTTTGTCAAGCCGTTACAAACAATATATGGACACAGAGGGTATATATAGGCTCAGAGTGAGGTGCAATGCTAGTGGTAGTGGTAGTAGTAGTAGTGATAAAAGTTGTAGTAGTAGTAGTAGTAATACAATATGGTAGAGCAATTAATTCGTACAAGAGTAAAAGGATATAAAAGATATTACTTGGGTAACATAAAAATAGGTTGGACAAATATAGACTGGATAGAGGCAGCTTGTTTCAGTGTTCACTCTCTGTAATGTGCTTTGTGTAGTATAACAGGAGAGACTATGTGATGGCAGGGTTTACTGTTTTCAGGAGGATTCTTGCTAAGACTTCGGAGATGGTGAAGCTGCCGTTGTTTTGTTTAATTGTATTCGAAACAGCTTCACTATCTCTGAAGTCTTACCAAGAATCCTCCTGAAAACAGTAAACCCTGCCATCACATAGTCTCTCCTGGAAATATAAACACAAATGCAGTATAATGTGATCCTTTATTGACTACGTTTCGCCCACACAGTGGGCTTTTTCAAGTCACAAACAGAACTACCTGGGGTGAACGAACGAACGAACGAAAGTTCAGGTAAGATCCCAAATGGGATGAGCGGGGAAGACGGGACAGACGAAGAATAGTGCTGGAGAGGAGTGTTCTTAGTCGTAGAAATAGAGCCAGGGCTTAACCCAGCAGCAAAGGCGATCGTGGGACAGATGTTGAAAAGAGAAATTCCGGTTCTTCTGTTGGGACTCCGGTGGGGTGAGCTGGGAGTAAGGGACTTGCGACGTTTAGAGCTAGAGAGGAGTGCAGAACTGAGTCATGTCTTAACCCAAAAAAGCTAAAGCGAACGTGGGTCAGAGAATGGTACCTGTCTTAGAAGGTACCTGTCAGCGGATCCAAGGTTATTTGTAAGTAGGGTTAGGAGCAGGATCATGCAAGGAGTAGAAAAGGTTGTGTTGGTTTGTGGGTCTGCGAATGTCTTCGTCAAGGAGAGAGGTCCAGTAGTCATGAACATTAAAATGGTATAAAATACCGACAGGTTGTTAGGTAAGACACATATGCAACAGTTAGGTATCTTTATTATGAAACGTTTCGCCTACACAGTAGGCTTCTTCAGTCAAGTACAGAAAAGTTGATAGAAGCAGAAGATACTTGAAGACGATGTAATCAGTCCATCACCCTTAAAGTTTTGAGGTGGTCAGTCCCTCAGTCTGGAGAAGAGCATTGTTCCATAGTATGAAACAATATGGAGAAGAAGTGACAGGATGGAGCTTTTTATAGCGCCAAGAGGTGAGACATGGGCCCATAGGAGAGGTAAGAATCAGATGTTGAGAGGTCGGGTCCTCTCAAACCAGAACCCCCATTAGGGGAGTTGTCGAAGTTGATTGCGGGGTCTGGGGGTGACCACCTCAAAAATTTTAAGGGTGAGGGATGATTACATGTCTTCAAGTATTTTCTGCTTTATCAACTTTTCTGTATTTGGGACTGAAAACCTACTGTGTAGGCAAAAACGTTTCATAATAAAGATCCTAACTGTTGCATATGGTCTTCCTAACAACATCCAGTATCATGTCGTGTCGAAGTTTGTCATCTGTCTGTCACTGACCCTTCCAGTACAGTTTCAGCGCAGGGACGTCAAACGGGCATGGAGAGACCGCTTGTGGGAAGCCCTCCCACTGACATCAACCCCCCAGCGCAGCGCCTTTTTCTGGGCACCGTTTGCAGTTTAATTAGGGTTTTTGGTACGCAGAAATTCCTTGTGTCTCGAATGCTTGGTATTGGGTGTTCTAAATTCGGTTTGGGACCCTTGATTTTTCCCCCCCAGATAACTTTTGCATATTGGGGTTATGTATCCCCGCGGGGGGGTTGTTTTTAAAGGGATGTTTGTGGGTGGTTGTGGGGTAGTTTGGGGGGGGGTTTTGGGAAAAGTGTGGTGTTTGGGGGGGAGTGGGTGGGGGGGTATGTTTTTCTTTGGGTGTCTTTCGGGGTGTGTTGAAGATGTTTAATGCCCGCCGTCTGCAGTCTTATAAAGGACGAGGATAGTGGATTTTTGAAAATATTTTTCAATTTTTGTGCTTTTCCTAAGGACCGTTGCTGCGTTTCGATGCACCAGGAAGAACCCTTAATTACCCCTTTTGGGTTTTTGGTGTCGGGGGGGGAGAAAAGGGGAAAAGTCGTTTTGGGTTGGGTGGGTTTTCGATAGACAAAACGATTCTCCACTTCTTTCACCCGACAAAAACCCAAAACTGGGTAATTATAGGCACTGCTACTCCGTGCTTATTTAAACAGAGTAAAAAATAAAACCCAGCGAGGGGGTAAACCCAATGAGTCGTCCAAACTAGCACTTGCAGCTGCTTTGTGGCAGGCTGAAAGCAAATGAACGTTTTTATCGCTAAAAAGGGGCCTTTGTTGTCGTCTGTACAGACACAGAACTGAGAAACTACTTACCACCACTGCTACTACCACCACAGCCGGGGATTTTTGTTTTGACTTCCCAGCCTGAGGCCCCAGGGAACTGGTTCCTCAGCACCGACAACCTTACACTGACAGGCCAAAAGAAATAAAAGTCATCTATCGAAGCAAAGAACCTTTGGGGCAAGGGGCTTCTTACTAAATCCCCAAATGCTTATCCATGCGGAAGGTCACCTTCAGGGACGTCAACATGGCACCCAGACTCTCGTGGGGGCCGGGCTATTCATATTCCCAAAATCAACCCCCAGCTTATAAAGCAAGAAATTCCAACATATCTCACAGTGCTATAATTGTTTCATATTACCACCACAAATGATTGTTCCCCAAGGAAAAAGAAGTTCTGCCCCCCTGGGGCCCCCGGAGGGCTGACTTTCAAGAATTGCACTACTGTTTCACCACCAAAAAGCTAACTGCAAAAAGACCCCCATACCCTTGTCCCAGGTCCCCACCAGAAGGAATACCAAAGAAAAAAACAACAAAAAAAAAAAACCCAAAAACCCAAAAACCACATATTCTGCTATCCCCAACTTCAAGCAGACCTCCAAGATACTAATCCCACGAAAGCTGCCCACCATTTCCCCTCCCACACCACTGCGACCCCACCAAGATTCTTGTTGCTTATGTATGTCATGACAGAATGCAGCTGAGCCGGGTTTTCCTTCAACACCACCATCAATGAACTTTTAAACTAAATAATATCCCGGGCCCCTCACATTCCCTGCATCACCACCTTCCCATGAGACCAAAATCTACTGCAAATTTACCAGCATCACCGCTGCCCCCCGCTGTCACAACCCCCACTAGCACAGAGTGGCCAATCAAGCCCTCTGAGACTTGGCAAAACCCACCAATGAGAGTCCACTACCGCTTTCATCCACGCTGAGAAATGACCAGTCGGAAATCTCCCCTTTCACCAGTTCAGCACCCCCAAAAAGCAAAAAACACAAAACATGCGGATGCACCTACGGTGCCACGTCACTGACAGCTGCACCACAACAAGTCCGATTTTTAAAGGGTGTTACTTCTCCCAAAACCCAAAGTATAAAAACAATGCGTCTTAGAAATCATCATACCCCCAGGACGGAACGTCAAATATACCTACCCACCAAACTGCTCATACACCCGCAGCTGACCAGACTATCACTGCCCAAAACCCAACACCTTTTGGAAGCAAGAAACCCAAAAAGGAAAAATTTTAGGGATGCTTCAGAATGGGACTTGAAGGCGGTACCTGTCACACACTTTTTCCAGACCACTCACCCACCTTGCTGTCCGCTAAAGTGGGGTGGGCTCCCAAACAAAACCGTAATGCTGCCTTGCCCCCGGTTTTCTTTGGGGAATCAGCGCAAGATAGAAGAAAACACATCCTCCAACCGGGGGCCAAAAAGAAAAAAGTGATTACTCACCCCCCCCCGGGGGCCACTGTGGTCACCCTCTGGAGAAGACCCGGGCCAGAAGGACCTGCGAATCAAATGAATGAAAAAGAAACAACACACGACACTACACAGGGGGAGCACGGGCTGACGATGGCACCCCTGCATTGCCCTTCAGGGCGGTTGGGGCCAGAGCCCGATTTTTTACCCTTTCAAGTTTAGGGGGGTATTGGCCCCCTCCCCCGGGAGACTTGGTCTCAGACACTCCCTAGCGGGGGCCAGTGCCGGGGGCCCCCTTGGGAAAGGGGGGGCCGGGGGAAAATAACGGGAATTTTAACAAACAACACCCCCGGTAGTTCTGTTTGGACTTGAAAAAGCCCACTGTGGCGAAACGTAGTCAAAAAAAGGATCACATTATACTGCATTTGTGTTTATATTTCCATTTTGTCGGGATTTTATAGCATTTATTTCCATAGTCTCTCCGTTATACTAAACCAAAGCCTTACAGAGAGTGAACATGAAACAAACTCCTCTTTCCAGTTATATTTTTTCCAACCATTTTTTGTTACCCAAGAATGCTTTTTTTATCCTTTTACTCATGTACAATTAATTGCTTACCAATTTATTTCTACTATACTACTACAACTTTTATCATACACTACTACCACTACCCTAGCATTGCACCTCACTCTGAGCCTATATTACCTCTTGCCCTATATTTTTTTGAACAGCTGACAAAGCTCCTGGAGAGCGAAACGTTGCCACAAAAAAAATTCACATTAGTTGCACTGTTCCCCTTTCTTTCATTTTTGCGGCAATTTACAAAATTTTCAGAGCTCTTTTTTCCAGCTCGGCAGTGTGTCCACCATTGCCTGTTGTTTTCATATTTCCTCCTTGGCCTCCTGCAGTTCTGTGGGGGATTTTTGCATCACTATAAAGATTACATTATGTTCCCAGACGAAGGTACCTACTTTTTGTCCCTTTCCCCAATCTCGCCATGACTTCATTTCCCCAAATTTTTCGGGCTTTTATGAGCATGGAACCTCTCCCCCTATTGTCCCTTTTATCTTTCCCCAGGATCTGTATCCCGGGGGGGAAGATGCATTTGTTTTTTGTTCGTGAGCTTTGTTTCTGTGAAGCTATGATGTCTGGGGTGCTCGTTGATTCTTTAGCCCCTCTATATTTATTCATTACTCCCTCCCCCGTACATGTACCAAAACCTTTAAATTTTTTTTAATACTGTGATCCGGGAGAAGATTGGGGTTGGGGGACGGGAGCCCGGCGGGTACCTTAGGGGGGGGTTTTGGTGGGGGTGGGGGGGAGATTCCCTTGAGGGGTTTCTGTATGGGTCGGGTTTTTGGTGTGAGGGGGGGGGGGCAGAGGGATGGTGGGGTGTCGGTTAGATTACGCAGTTGCCTTTGGGTTTGGGGGTGTACTCACCCAGTTTAGGTTGAGGGGTCGGGGCCCATCTCCGCCCCGCCTGTGATGTTTGTGTGTTGTTGTGTGTGTGGGTTGTGTTCACTCACCCTAATTGTACTCCCTAATTGGTTGCAGGGGGGGAGACTCAGCTCCTGCCCCACCCCTTCATGATCGCACTAGGTCCTCTCTCCTGCTTCCCGTGTTGTGGTTGTACTCACCTATTTTTGGCTGCAGGGGGCGGTCTTAGTCTGGTGTGTGTACTCACCTAATTTTTTTCTCACCGAATTGTGGGGCAGGGGTCGAGACCAGTCCGGCCCCGCCTCTTTTAATGACCGTACGGGTCCTCTCCTCTTGCTTCCCGGTTTGTCATCCTCTTTTAAAAAATATGTATGGTTCCTCCCCACTACTTCCTTTCGGGGGTTCCCCTTCCTGACAACCCATGCTGAGAAAAACTTCTAACGTCCCCTGTGACTGTCTGAGTCTTCGCTTCCCGTGTGACCTTGCCCTGTGTCCCCTCTCTGGAACATCCTATCTCTGTCCACATTGTCTATTCCCCGCAGTATCTTGTATGTCGTTATCATGTCTCCCCTGACCCTTCTGTCCTCCAGTGTCGTCAGTCCGATTTCCCTTAACCTTTCCTCGTACGACATTCCCTTGAGCTCTAGGACTAGCCTTGTTAAGAACGTAAGAACATAAGAAAGGAGGAACACTGCAGCAGGCCTGTTGGCCCATACTAGGCAGGTCCTTTACAATTCATCCCACTAACAAACATTTGACAAGCCCTATTTTCAATGCCACCCAAGAAACAAGCTCCGATGTGCAGGTCCCACTCAAATCCAACCCCTCCCACTCATGTACTTATCCAACCTAAATTTGAAACTACCCAAAGTCCCAGCCTCAATAACCCAACTAGGTAGACTGTTCCACTCATCAACTACCCTATTTCCAAACCAATACTTTCCTATGTCCTTTCTAAATCTAAACTTATCTAATTTAAATCCATTACTGCGGGTTCTCTCTTGGAGAGATATCCTCAAGACCTTGTTAATGTTGTTAGGTAAGACACATATGCAACAGTTAGGTATCTTTATTATGAAACGTTTCGCCTACACAGTAGGCTTCTTCAGTCAAGTACAGAAAATTAGGTAAGACACATATGCAACAGTTAGGTATCTTTATTTTGAAACGTTTCGCCTACACAGTAGGCTTCTTCAGTCGAGTACAGAAAAGTTGATAGAAGCAGAAGATACTTGAAGACGATGTAATCAGTCCATCACCCTTAAAGTTTTGAGGTGGTCAGTCCCTCAGTCTGGAGAAGAGCATTGTTCCATAGTATGAAACAATATGGAGAAGAAGTGACAGGATGGAGCTTTTTATAGCGCCAAGAGGTGAGACGTAGGCCACTAGGAGAGGTAAGAACTCAGATGTTGAGAGGTCAGGTCCCTTCCTAGTGGCCACGTCTCAACCTCTTGGCGCTATAAAAAGCTCCTTTCCCGTTTACTTTTTCTCCATATTGTTTCATACTATGGAACAATGCTCTTCTCCAGACTGAGGGGCTGACCACCTCAAACTTTAAGGGTGATGGGCTGATTACATCGTCTTCAAGTATCTTCTGCTTCTATCAACTTTTCTGTACTTGACTGAAAAAGCCTACTGTGTAGGCGAAACGTTTCATAATAAAGATACCTAACTGTTGCATAGTGTCTTACCTAAAAACCCTGTGGGTATTTTTTTACCATTTTAATGTTCAATCTGTCAGACACTGCAACACAAGGTATCTTGGTAAGACCTGCAATCAACTTCGACAATTTCCCAAATATGAGAGGGGCTGGATTTGAGAGGGACCTGACCTCTCAACATCTGAGTTCTTACCTCTCCTAGGGGCCCTACGTCTAAACCTTTGGCGCTATAAAAAGCTCCATCCTGTCACTTCTTCTCCATATTGTTTCATACTATGGAACAATGCTCTTCTCCAGACTGAGGGACTGACCACCTCAAAACTTTAAGGGTGATGGACTGATTACATCGTCTTCAAGTATCTTCTGCTTCTATCAACTTTTCTGTACTTGACTGAAGAAGCCTACTGTGTAGGCGAAACGTTTCATAATAAAGATACCTAACTGTTGCATATGTGTCTTACCTAACAACCTGTCGGTATTTTATACCATTTTAATGTTCAACCTTGTTAATATCCCCTTTATTAATACCTATCTTCCACTTATACACTTCGATCAGGTCTCCCCTCATTCTTCGTCTAACAAGTGAATGTAACTTAAGAGTCTTCAATCTTTCTTCATAAGGAAGATTTCTAATGCTATGTATTAATTTAGTCATCCTACGCTGAATGTTTTCTAACGAATTTATGTCCATTCTGTAATATGGAGACCAGAATTGAGCTGCATAATCTAGGTGAGGCCTTACTAATGATGTATAAAGCTGCAGTATGACCTCTGGACTTCTGTTGCTTACACTTCTTGATATAAATCCCAGTAATCTATTTGCCTTATTACGAACGCTTAGGCATTGCTGTCTTGGTTTAAGGGTTGCTGCTTACCATAACCCCCAAGTCCTTTTCGCAATCTGTATGGCTAATTTCTACATTATTTAACTTATAAGTGCTAGGGTTATGGACACTCCCGAGCTTCAGAACCTTGCATTTATCTACATTGAACTGCATCTGCCACTTTTCTGACCAAGAGTAGAGTTTGTCTAAATCCTCCTGAAGTTCCATAACATCTACGTTTGAATCAATTATCCTACCTATCTTTGTGTCATCGGCGAATTTGCTCATATCACATTTAATTCCTTCATCAAAATCATTGATATATATTATAAACAAAAACGGGCCCAAGACGGGATCCCGTGGAACGCCACTTGTTACTGATCCCCACTCGGATTTAACCCCCATTTATGGACACTCTCTGCTTCCTGTCTGTGAGCCATGATTCGATCCACGAGAGCACCCTTCCCCAATGCCATGAGCTGCTACTTTCTTCAACAGTCTTTGGTGCGGAACTCTATCAAATGCCTTACAAAAAATCTAAGTAAATAATATCAAATTCTTTATCGTGGTCAACAGCCTAAAAAAGCTTTACTGAAGAAATTTAAATAAATTAGTTAGACAAGACCGGCCTCTTGTGAATCCATGCTGGTATCATTAATTTATCTATGCTTATCGAATGGGGTTCTTAAATTTGAGCTTAATTGCTCTAGTAATTTGCCTACAATTGAGGTCAGGCTTATTGGGCGGTTTAAATTGACCGTAACGACTGTCCCCTGTTTAAAAATAAATTACATTAGCCATCTTCAATTCAGACAAATACAACCTTTTGAAGAGATAAATTAAAAATATTAGTTAATGGTTCACAGACTTCCATTTTGCCCCACTATAAAAATTTATTACCGGAATATTATTAGTGTCTTCCTGTGTAAAAACCGAGAGAAAATAATTATTTAAAAACGAGCCATTTCATTCTCTTTGTCAGTAAGATGTCCATAGTTATTTTAAAGGGGACCTATCTTATCTCTGTCGTTTGTTCTATATACCTAAAAAAACTTTTTGGGTTAGTTTTAGAATCCCTAGCAACTATAATTTCATAGTCCCTTTTAGCTTTTCTTATCCCCTTTTTAATGTCCCTCTTAATGTCAATATACTGATTCATAAGATGACCCTCACCTCTTTTGATACGTCTATAAATTCCTTTCTTATGCCCTAGTAGATATTTCAGCCTATTATTCATCCATTTTGGGTCATTTCTATTTGATCTAATTTCTTTATAAGGGATAAACGTTCTTTGAGCAGCATGTATTGTGTTCAGAAAACTGTCATTTTGATAGCTCTCTTCGTTACCCCAGTCCAACAGATGATAAGTGTTCTCTAAGCCCATCGTAATCTGCTGAGCGAAAATCTGGGACTGTTACTGATTATCCCTACTATCATACTTCCATTCAATTCTAAATGTAATTGATTTGTGGTCGCTAGCACCCAGTTCCTCTGAAACTTCTAAATTATTAACAAGGGATTCATTGTTTGCCAGAACTAAGTCAAGCAGGTTATTACCCCTTGTAGGTTCTGTCACAAACTGCTTCAAAAAACATTCCTGAACTACTTCTAAGAAGTCGTATGATTCTAAATTCCCAGTCAAGAAATTCCAATCAATATGACTAAAGTTAAAGTCTCCTAGAATTACTACATTATCGTGCCTTGTGGCCCTAACAATTTCCTCCCATAGTAGTCTCCCTGGTCCCTATCTAAATTTGGGGGACGGTATATCACACCTAAAATTAATTTTTCATGCCCCTCTGAAAATTCTATCCAGACTCTGTATGTTTTACTTCAGACTTAATACCCGTTTTTATGCAACAGTTCAAGCGATCTCGGACATACAGTGCCACCCCACCCCCTTCCCGATACTTCTATCTACTTGGAACAATTTAAAACCCTGAATGTGACATTCTGCAGGCATGTCCCGACTTTTTGAATTAAACCACGTCTCAGTAATGGCAAATACATCTATGTTACCTGCACTAGCAACTAGTCTCAACTCGTCCATCTTATTCCTAGCACTGCGAGTATTTGTGTAATAAATACTTAAAGACCCTCCTCTCTCTTTACCCTTCCTGCTCCTTTCTGTTATTCCACTAAACCTATTACTGTCCTTGTCAATTAGTGCCACTGGCTTTCCAATATCCACCTCATTTTGCCTATTACTAGTTCTCCTAGTACTCATATTACTACCCTGAGACTTCACAGTTTTCCCGCAAAAACCCATACCACTAACTATTCCTAGTTTAAAGACCTAACAGCTCCCTCCACTGCGTTGGCCAGTGCTCCCACCCCACACCTAGATAAGTGAACCCCATCCCTGGCATACATGTCATTTCTGCCATAGAAGAGGTCCCAGTTGTCAATGAATGTTACCGCATTTTCCTTACAGTATTTGTCCAGCCAGCAATTGACACCAATTGCTCTGGACAACCATTCATTTCCAACTCCTCTCCTTGGCAAAATGCCACATATGACAGGTTTCCCACCCTTCCTCCTAATTATCTCTATTGCTGACCTATACCTGCTAATCAGGTCCTCACTCCTACGTCTGCCAACATCGTTGCCTCCAGCACTGAGACAGATAATAGGATTGCTCCCATTACCTCTCATGATGTCATCCAGACGGCTAACAATATCCTTCATCCCAGCCCCAGGAAAACACACTCTCTGCCTCCTACTCTTATCCTGCCAACCTTTGTATTTTCTCTAACTTCTTGACATGCTTGACCAGGTGTGGGTTCCAGACTGGTGCTGCATACTCCAGTATGTGGCCTAACATACACAGTGTACAGTGCCTTGAACGATTCCTTATTAAGGTATCGGAACGCTATTCTCAGGTTTGCCAGGCGCCCGTATGCTGCAGCAGTTATTTGGTTGTGTGCCTCCGGTGATGTGCTCGGTGTTATGGTCACCCCAAGGTCTTTCTCCCTGAGTGAGGTCTGTAGTCTTTGTCCACCTCTGTCTGCGGTCTTCTTTGCCCCTCCCCAATCTTCATGACTTTCCATTTGGCTGGATTGAATTCGAGAAGCCAGTTACTGGACCACATGTCCAGCCTGACCAGGTCTCTTTGCAGTCCTGCCTCATCCTCGTCCGATTTAATTCTTCTCATCATCTTCACGTCATCTGCGAACAGGGACACTTCAGAGTCTATTCCTTCCATCATGTCGTTCACATATATCAAAAATAGCACTGGTCCAAGAACTGACCCCTGTGGGACCCCGCTCGTAACAGGCACCCACTGTGATACCTCTTCACGTACCATGACTCGTTGCTGCCTCCCTGTCAGGTATTCCCTTATCCATTGCAGTGCACTCCCTTTTACATGCGCCTGATCCTCCAGCTTCTGCATTAATTTCTTGTGGGGAAATGTGTCAAAGGCCTTCCTGCAGTCTAGGAAAACGCAATCTACCCACCCCTCTCTCTCGTGTCTTACTTCTGTTACCTTGTCATAAAACTCCAGGAGGTTTGTGATACAGGATTTGCCTTCCATGAACCCATGCTGGTTTTCATTTATAATCTTGTTCCTTTCCAGGTGTTCGACCACTCTCCTCCTGATAATCTTCTCCATGACTTTGCACACAATACATGTCAGAGACACAGGTCTGTAGTTTAGTGCCTCGTTTCTGTTTCCTTTCTTAAATATGGGGACTACATTAGCTGTCTTCCACTTCTCAGGTAGTTGCCCAGTTTCAAGGGATGTGTTGAAGATTGTGGTTAGAGGCGCGCACAGCATCTCTGCTCCTTCTCTAAGGACCCAAGGGGAGATGTTGTCCGGTCCCATCGCCTTTGAGGTGTCAAGGTCACTTAAGAGCTTCTTCACCTCCTCCTCAGTTGTTCATATGTCATCCAACACATGTTGGTATATTCCCTCTTGATGTTCCCTTCTGTGCTGTCTTCCCACAGCACTTCCTGTCTCTACTGTAAAAACTTCCTTAAATCTCCTTTTCAGCTCCTCACATACCTCCTGATCATTTCTTGTGAGTTCTCCACCTTCTGTCCTTAATCTGATCACCTGGTCTTTGACTGTTGTCTTCCTCCTGATGTGGCTATACAACAATTTCGGGTCAGTCTTGATTCTCGATGCTATGTCATTTTCATACTGTCGCTGGGCCTCCCTCCTTACCTGTGCATACTCATTCCTGGCTCTGCGACTGATCTCCCTATTTTCGTGTGTTCTCTGCCTTCTGTACTTTTTCCATTCTCTACTGCACTTTGTTTTTGCCTCCTTACACCGTCGGGTAAACCAGGGGCTCGTTCTGTTCTTCCCGTTGTTACTGTTGCCCTTGGGAATAAACTTTTCCACTGCCTCCTTGCATTTTGTTGTTACATATTCCATCATTTCATTTACTGGCTTTCCTGCCAGTTCTCTGTCCCACTGGACCTCCCGCAGGAAGTTCTTCAACCCTATGTAGTCCCCTCTTTTATAGTCAGGCTTTTCCCATTCAACTCCTGTTATTCTCTCCACTTGCAGCTCTACTATGTATTCAAAGCACAGAACCACGTGGTCGCTAGCTCCTAGGGGACTCTCGTACTTGATGTCCTCAATGTCTGAGCTGCCCAGGGTGAACACAAGGTTCAATCTTGCTGGTTCATCCTTAACATGTGTCCTTAACATGTTGGTGCATGAGGTTTTCCAGCACCACGTCCAACATCCTGGCTCTCCATGTTTCGGGACCCCCATGTGGCTCCAGGTTTTCCCAGTCGATCTCCCTGTGGTTGAAATCCCCCATAACCAGCAACTTTGCTCTGCTGGAATGAGCTCTTCTTGCCACCTCAGCAAGTGTGTCCACCATTGCTCTGTTGCTCTCTTCATATTCCTCTCTTGGCCTCCTGCAGTTCTGTGGTGGATTATACATCACTGCAACGACCACTTTGTGGTTCCCAGACTGAAGTGTACCTGCTATGTAGTCTCTTTCTCCCGTCTCATCTATGCCTTCCATTTTCTCGAATTTCCATTCGTTTTTTACGAGCAGAGCAACCTCACCTCCCCCCCTGCCCCTTCTATCTTTCCTCATGATCTGGTATCCTGGTGGGAAGATTGAATCTGTTATTGTCTCCGTGAGTTTTGTTTCTGTAACTACTATGATGTCTGGGGACTTCTCATTGATTCTTTCTTGCCATTCCTCATGTTTGTTCGTTAATCCATCTGCATTTGTGTACCAAACCTTCAACTTCTGTTCTAATACTGTAACTGTGGTGCGGGGGGTGGAAACAGAGGGATCGGTGTGTGATGGTTGGTTTGGATTGTTCAGTTGCCTTAGGGGTGTCGTGGCTAGAGTCCTTCTGCAGGTGTTTCTGGGGGGTGCGCTTGTCCTTCCATTTGTTCCTGGGTTATTCTGCTCTCCTTTTTCATTTCCTCCCATTTCTCCTTTCGTTTTTGAACTCTCTCTTTCATCGTCTTCCTTTCGTCATGTGTTCTGTGTGTGTGTGTGTGTGTGTGCGTGTGTGTGTGTGTGTGTGCGTGTGTGTGTGTGTGTGTGTGTGTGTGTGTGTGTGTGTGTGTGTGTGTGTGTGTGTGTGTGTGTGTACTCACCTAGTTGAGGTTGCAGGGATCGATACCAAGCTCCTGGCCCCGCCTCTTCACTGGTCGCTACTAGGTCACTCTCCCTGAACCTTGAGCTCTATCATACCTCTGCTTAAAGCTATGTATGGACCCTGCCTCCACTACATCGCTTACCAAACTATTCCACTTCCTGACTACTCTGTGGCTGAAGAAATACTTCCTAACATCCCTGTGATTCATCTGTGTCTTCAACTTCCAACTGTGTCCCCTTGTTGCTGTGTCCCATCTCTGAAACATCCTGTCTTTGTCCACCTTGTCAATTCCTCTCAGTATTTTGTATGTCGTTATCATGTCCCCCCTAGCTCTCCTGTCCTCCAGTGTCGTCAGGTTAATTTCCCTTAACCTCTACTCGTAGGACATACCTCTTAGCTTTGGGACTAGTCTTGTTGCAAACCTTTGCACTTTCTCTAGTTTCTTTACGTGCTTGGCTAGGTGTGGGTTCCAAACTGTTGCCGCATACTCCAATATGGGCCTAACGTACACGGTGTACAGGGTCCTGAACGATTTCTTATTGAGATGTCGGAATGCTGTTCTGAGGTTTGCTAGGCGCCCATATGCAGTAGCAGTTATTTGGTTGATGTCCGCTTCAGGAGATGTGCCTGGTGTTATTCCCACCCCAAGATCTTTTTTCTTGAGTGAGGTTTGTAGTCTCTGGCCCCCTAGACTGTACTCCGTCTGCGGTCTTCTTTGCCCTTCCCCAATCTTCATGACTTTGCACTTGGTGCGGTTGAGCTCCAGGAGCCAATTGCTGGACCAGGTCTGCAGCCTGTCCAGATCCCTTTGTGGTTCTGCCTGGTCTTTGATCAAATGAATTCTCCTCATCAACTTCACGTCATCTGCAAACAGGGACACTTTGGAGTCTATTCCGTCTGTCATGTCGTTCACAAATACCAGAAACAGCACTGGTCCTAGGACTGACCCCTGTGGGACCCCGCTGGTCACAGGTGCCCACTCTGACACCTTGCCACGTACCATGACTCGCTGCTGTCTTCCTGACAAGTATTCCCTAATCCATTGTAGTGCCTTCCCTGTTATCCCTGCTTGGTCCTCCAGTTTTTGCACTAATATTTCGTGTGGAACTTTGTCAAACGCCTTCTTGCAGTCCAAGAAAATGCAATCCACCCACCCCTGTCTCTCTTGTCTTTCTGCTGTCACCATGTCATAGAACTCCAGTAGGTTTGTGACACAGGATTTCCCGTCCCTGAAACCATGTTGGCTGCTGTTGATGAGATCATTCCTTTCTAGGTGTCCCACCACTCTTCTCCTGATAATCCTCTCCAAGACTTTGCATACTATACATGTCAGTGACACTGGTCTGTAGTTTAGTGCTTCATGTCTGTCTCCTTTTTTAAAGATTGGGATTACATTTGCTGTCTTCCATGCCTCAGGCAATCTTCCTGTTTCGATAGATGTATTGAATATTGTTGTTAGGGGTACACATAGCGCCTCTGCTCCCTCTCTCAGGACCCATGGAGAGAGGTTATCCGGCCCCATTACCTTTGAGGTATCTAGCTCACTCAGAAGCCTCTTCACTTCTTCCTCGGTTGTGTGTACTGTGTCCAGCACTTGGTGGTGTGCCCCACCTCTCCGTCTTTCTGGAGCCCCTTCTGTCTCCTCTGTGAACACTTCTTTGAATCTCTAGTTGAGTTCCTCACATACTTCACGATCATTTCTTGTTGTCTCTCCTCCTTCCTTCCTTAGCCTGATTACCTGGTCCTTGACTGTTGTTTTCCTCCTGTTGTGGCTGTATAACAGTTTCGGGTCAGATTTGGCTTTTGCTGATATGTCGTTGTCATATTGTCGTTGGGCCTCCCTTCTTATCTGTGCATATTCATTTCTGGCTCTACGACTGCTCTCCTTATTCTCCAGGGTCCTTTG
>NC_069451.1:30540124-30565124 GCF_026875155.1 Cherax quadricarinatus | reverse complement strand
CACGGTACACCACCAAGGTACACCACCAAGGGTACACCTCCAAGGTACACCACCAAGGGTACACCACCAAGGGTACACCTCCAGGGTACACCACCAAGGGTACACCACCAAGGGTACACCACCAAGGGTACACCCACCAAGGGTACACCACCAAGGTACACCACCAAGGTACAAACACACCAAGGGTACACCACCAAGGGTACACCTCCAGGGGTACACCACCAAGGGTAACGCCACCAAGGTAACACCACCAAGGGTACACCACCAAGGGTACACCACCAAGGTACACCACCAAGGGTACACCACCAAGGGTACACCACCAAGGGTACACCACCAAGGGTACACCACCAAGGGTACACCACCAAGGGTACACCACCAAGGGTACACCACCAAGGGTACACCACCAAGGGTACACCACCAAGGGTACGCCACCAAGGGTACACCACCAAGGGTACACCACCAAGGGTACACCACCAAGGGTACGCCACCAAGGGTACACCACCAAGGGTACACCACCAAGGGTACACCACCAAGGGTACACCACCAAGGGTACACCACCAAGGGTACACCACCAAGGGTACACCACCAAGGGTACACCCCCAAAGGGGTACACACCAGGTACACCACCAAGGGTACATACAAATGGGGAGGAGGTGAAGAAGTTGTTAAGTGAGCTAAATACCTCAAGGCAGTGGGACGGGACAACATCTCTTTGTGGGTCTTGAGCGAGGGAGAGAAAGCTCTGTATGTTCCAGTGGAAACAATCTTCAACACATCTATCAAAATAGGGCAACTTCCTGAGGTATGAAAGACAGCAAATGTAGTCCCAGTCTTTAAGAAACAGACAATATTAAACTACAGACCAGTGTTACTGGTATGGAGAAGCTGTTGGGGCACTTAGAAAGGAATGAACTTATACACGATAATCAGCACGGTTTCAGTGAAGGGAAATCCTATTTCACAAACCTACAGAATTAAAGCGGGAGAAAGAGAGAGAGAAGGGGGGGGTGGATAGACTGCATTTTCTTGGACTGTAAGAAGGCTCTCGACACAGTTCCTCATAAGAGATTAGTGCATAAGCTAGAGGAGCAGACAAGAATAACAGGAAAAGCGCTGAAATGGATCAGAGAATAACTGACAGAAAGGAAACGGGTCATGGTACGTGACGAGGTGTCAGAGTGGGCACCTGTGACGACCTGGGTTCCACAAGGGTCAGTCTTAGGGCCTGTGCTGTTTCTGGTATATGTGAACGACATGACGGAAAGGATAGATTCAGAAGTGTCCCTGTTTGTAGACGATGTGAATCTAATGCGGAGAATTCAAGTGGATGAGGATCAGGTAGGACATCAAAGGGATCTGGACAGGCTGCTGACCTAGTCCAACAACTGGCTCCTGCAAAGCCACGAAGATTGGGGAAAGCAAAGAAGACTACAGACAGAGTACAGGTTGGGGGAGACCAAGGACTACAAACTTCATTCAAGGAAAAAGATCTTGGGATGAGTATTTTATTGAGCACATCTCCTGAGGCGCACATCAACCAAATAACTGCTGCAGCATATGGGCGCCTGGAAACCTAAGAATAGGATTTCGACACCAAGGTGAGGAATCGTTCAGGACTCTGTACACCGTGTACGTCAGCCCCATATTGGAATATGCAGCACCAGTATGGATATTAGGAAGTATTTCTTCAGTCATAGAGTTATCAGGAAGTGGAACGGTCTGGAGAGTGATGTAGCGGTGGCAGGATCCATACATAGCTTAAAGAAGAGGTATGATAAAGCTCATGGAGCAGGGAGAGAGAGGACCTAGTAACTACCAGCGAAAAGGCGGGCTAGGAGCGATGAATTAACTCCTACAACCACAATTTAGGTGAATACACACACACATACACACACACACACACACACACACACACACAACACACACACACACACACACACACACACACACACGCACACACACACACACACACACACACACACACACACACACACACACACACACACACACACACACACACACACCACACACACACACACAAAACATGCACACACACACACAATACCTAGTAGCGACCAGTGATGAGGCGGGACCAGGAGCTGAGTCTCGACCCTTGCAACCACAATTAGGTGAGTATAATTAGGTGAGTACACACACAAACACACACAAACATATATATATATATATATATATATTTATATATATATATATATATATATATATATATATATATATATATATATATATATATATATATATATATATATATATATATATATATATATATATATATATATATATATATATATATATATGTATAGTTCCACAATAAACCCAGATTATAAGTTGGATAAGTAATTTTAACTAAAATTTGAACACGTTTATTATAATAAATTATGTCAAGATTAATTACTCAATAATTTATCAATGTGAGAACAGTTTGTTAAGGTTAATATGTGAAGAAGCTGGTGGTTGGTCCTCGTTAAGATAATGTTGGTTGGTCCTCGTTAAGATAATGTTGGTTGGTCCTCGTTAAGATAATGTTGGTTGGTCCTCGTTAAGATAATGTTGGTTGGTCCTCGTTAAGATAATGTTGGTTGGTCCTCGTTAAGATAATGTGGTTGGTCCTCGTTAAGATAAATGTTGGTGGTCTCGTTAAGATAATGTTGGTTGGTCCTCGTTAAGATAGAGTTGGTCCTCGTTAAGATAATGTTGGTTGGTCCTCGTTAAGATATGTGGTTGGTCTCGTTAAGATAATGTAGGTGTCACGTTAAGATAATGTTGGTCCTCGTTAAGATAATGTTGGTTGGTCCTCGTTAAGATAATGTTGGTTGGTCCTCGTTAAGATATAGTTGGTTGGTCCTCGTTAAGATAATGTGGTTGGTCCTCGTTAAGATAATGTTGGTTGGTCCTCGTTAAGATAATGTTGGTTGGTCCTCGTTAAGATAATGTGGTGTCCTCGTTAAGATAATGTTGGTTTCCTCGTTAAGATAATGTTGGTTGGTCTCGCTTAAAGTAATGTTGGTTGGTCCTCGTTAAGATAATGTTGGTCCTCGTTAAGATAATGTTGGTTGGTCCTCGTTAAGATAATGTTGGTTGGTCCTCGTTAAGATAATGTTGGTTGGTCCTCGTTAAGATAATGTTGGTCTCGTTAAGATAATGTTGGTTGGTCTCGTTAAGATAATGTTGGTTGGTCCTCGTTAAGATAATGTTGGTTGGTCCTCGTTAAGATAATGTTGGTTGGTCCTCGTTAAGATAATGTTGGTTGGTCCTCGTAAGATAATGTTGGTTGGTCCTCGTTAAGATAATGTTGGTTGGTCCTCGTTAAGATAATGTTGGTTGGTCTCGTTAAGATAATGTGGTTGTCCTCGTTAAGATAAATGTTGGTGTCCTCGTTAAGATAATGTTGGTGGTCCTCGTTAAGATAATGTTGGTTGGTCCTCGTTAAGATAATGTTGGTTGGTCCTCGTTAAGATAATGTTGGTTGGTCCTCGTTAAGATAATGTTGGTTGGTCCTCGTTAAGATAATGTTGGTTGGTCCTCGTTAAGATAATGTTGGTTGGGTCCTCGTTAAGATAATGTTGTTGGTCCTCGTTAATATAATGTTGGGTTGGTCCTCGTTAAGATAATGTTGGTTGGTCCTCGTTAAGATAATGTTGGTTGGTCCTCGTTAAGATAATGTTGGTTGGTCCTCGTTAAGATAATGTTGGTTGGTCCTCGTTAAGATAATGTTGGTTGGTCCTCGTTAAGATAATGTTGGTTGGTCCTCGTTAAGATAATGTTGGTTGGTCCTCGTTAAGATAATGTTGGTTGGTCCTCGTTAAGATAATGTTGGTTGGTCTCGTTAAGATAATGTTGGTTGGTCCTCGTTAAGATAATGTTGGTTGGTCCTCGTTAAGATAATGTTGGTTGGTCCTCGTTAAGATAATGTTGGTTGGTCCTCGTTAAGATAATGTTGGTTGGTCCTCGTTAAGATAATGTTGGTTGGTCTCGTTAAGATAATGTTGGTTGGTCCTCGTTAAGATAATGTTGGTTGGTCCTCGTTAGATAATGTGGTTGGTCTCGTTAAGATAATGTTGGTTGGTCCTCGTTAAGATAATGTTGGTGGTCCCTCGTTAAGATAATGTTGGTTGGTCCTCGTTAAGATAATGTTGGTTGGTCCTCGTTAGATAATGTTGGTGGTCCTCGTTAAGATAATGTTGGTTTGGTCCTCGTTAAGATAATGTTGGTTGGTCCTCGTTAAGATAATGTTGGCTGGTCCTCGTTAAGATAATGTTGGTTGGTCCCGTTAAGATAATGTTGGTTGGTCCTCGTTAAGATAATGTTGGTGGTCCTCGTTAAGATAATGTGGTTGGTCCTCGTTAAGATAATGTTGGTTGGTCCTCGTTAAGATAATGTTGGTTGGTCCTCGTTAAGATAATGTTGGTTGGTCCTCGTTAAGATAATGTTGGTTGGTCCTCGTTAAGATAATGTTGGTTGGTCCTCGTTAAGATAATGTTGGTTGGTCTCGTTAAGATAATGTTGGTTGGTCCTCGTTAAGATAATGTTGGTTGGTCCTCGTTAAGATAATGTTGGTTGGTCCTCGTTAAGATAATGTTGGCTTGTCCTCGTTAAGATAATGTTGGTTGGTCCTCGTTAAGATAATGTTGGTTGGTCCTCGTTAAGATAATGTTGGCTGGTCCTCGTTAAGATAATGTTGGCTGGTCCTCGTTAAGATAATGTTGGTTGGTCCTCGTTAAGATAATGTTGGTTGGTCCTCGTTAAGATAATGTTGGTTGGTCCTCGTTAAGATAATGTTGGTTGGTCCTCGTTAAGATAATGTTGGTTGGTCCTCGTTAAGATAATGTTGGTTGGTCCTCGTTAAGATAATGTTGGTGGTCCTCGTTAAGATAATGTTGGTGGTCCTCGTTAAGATAATGTTGGTTGGTCCTCGTTAAGATAATTTGGTGTCTCGTTAGAAAGTTCAGTTCGTTAAGATAATGTTGGTTGGTCCTCGTTAAGATAATGTTGGTTGGTCCTCGTTAAGATAATGTTGGTTGGTCCTCGTTATAGATAATGTTGGTTGGTCCTCGTTAAGATAATGTTGGTTTGGTCTCGTTAAGATAATGTTGGTTGGTCTCGTTAAGATAATGTTGGTTGGTCCTCGTTAGATAATGTTGGTGTGGTCTCGTTAAGATAATGTTGGTTGGTCCTCGTTAAGATAAGTGGTTGGTCCTCGTTAAGATAATGTTGGTTGGTCCTCGTTAGATAATGTTGGTTGGTCCTCGTTAAGATAATGTTGGTTGGTCTCGTTAAGATAATGTTGGTTGGTCCTCGTTAAGATAATGTTGGTTTGGTCCTCGTTAAGATAATGTTGGTTGGTCCTCGTTAGATAATGTTGGTGGTCCTCGTAGGATAATGTTGGTTGGTCCGTTAAGATAATGTTGGTTGGTCTCGTAAGATAATGTTGGTGGCTCGTTAAGATAATGTTGGTGGTCCTCGTTAGATAATGTTGGTGGTCCCTCGTTAAGATAATGTTGGTTGGTCCCGTTAAGATAATGGTTGGTTGGTCCTCGTTAAGATAATGTTGGTTGGTCCTCGTTAAGATAATGTTGGTTGGTCCTCGTTTAAGATAATGTTGGTTGGTCCTCGTTAAGATAATGTTGGTTGGTCTCGTTAAGATAATGTTGGTTGGTCCTCGTTAAGATAATGTTGGTTGGTCCTCGTTAAGGCTATAATGTTGGTTGGTCCTCGTTAAGATAATGTTGGTTGGTCCTCGTTAAGATAATGTTGGTTGGTCCTCGTTAAGATAATGTTGGTTGGTCCTCGTTAAGATAATGTTGGTGTCCTCGTTAAGATAATGTTGGGTGGTCCTCGTTAAGATAATGTTGGTTGGTCCTCGTTAAGATAATGTTGGTTGGTTCCTCGTTAAGATAATGTTGGTTGGTCCTCGTTAAGATAATGTTGGTTGGTCCTCGTTAAGATATGTTGGTTGGTCCTCGTTAAGATAATGTTGGTTGGTCCTCGTTAAGATAATGTTGGTTGGTCCTCGTTAAGATAATGTTGGTTGTTCCTCGTTAGGATAATGTTGGTTGGTCCTCGTTAATGATAATGTTGGTTGGTCCTCGTTAAGATAATGTTGGTTGGTTCTCGTTAAGATAATGTTGGTTGGTCCTCGTTAAGATAATGTTGGTTGGTCCTCGTTAAGATAATGTTTGGTTGGTCCTCGTTAAGATAATGTTGGATGGTCCTCGTTAAGATAATGTTGGTTGGTCCTCGTTAAGATAATGTTGGTTGGTCCTCGTTAAGATAATGTTGGTTGGTCCTCGTTAAGATAATGTTGGTGGTCTCGTTAAGATAATGTTTGGCTGGTCCTCGTTAAGATAATGTTGGTTGGTCCTCGTTAAGATAATGTTGGTTGGTCCTCGTTAGGATAATGTTGGTTGGTCCTCGTTAAGATAATGTGGTTTGGTCCTCGTTAAGATAAGTGTTGGTCCTCGTTAAGATAATGTTGGTTGGTCCTCGTTAAGATAATGTTGGTTGGTCCTCGTTAAGATAATGTTGGTTGGTCCTCGTTAAGATAATGTTGGTTGGTCCTCGTTAAGATAATGTTGGTTGGTCTCGTTAAGATAATGTTGGTTGGTCCTCGTTAGATAATGTTGGTTGGTCCTCGATAAGATAATGTTGTTGGTCCTCGTTAAGATAATGTTGGTCCTCGTTAAGATAATGTTGGTTGGTCCTCGTTAAGATAATGTTGGTTGGTCCTCGTTAAGATAATGTTGGTTGGTCCTCGTTAAGATAATGTTGGTCCTCGTTAAGATAATGTTGGTTGGTCATCGTTATGATAATGTTGGTTGGTCCTCGTTAAGATAATGTTGGTTGGTCCTCGTAAGATAATGTTGGTTGGTCCCGTTAAGATAATGTTGGTTGGTCCTCGTTAAGATAATGTTGGTTGGTCCTCGTTAAGATAATGTTGGTTGGTCCTCGTTAAGATAATGTTGGTTGGTCCTCGTTAAGATAATGTTGGTTGGTCCTCGTTAAGATAATGTTGGTTGGTCCTCGTTAAGATAATGTTGGTTGGTCCTCGTTAAGATAATGTTGGTTGGTCCTCGTTAAGATAATGTTGGTAGGTCCTCGTTAAGATAATGTTGGTTGGTCCTCGTTAAGATAATGTTGGTTGGTCCTCGATAAGATAATGTTGGTTGGTCCTCGTTAAGATAATGTTGTTGGTCCTCGTTAAGATAATGTTGGTTGGTCCTCGTTAAGATAATGGTGGTTGGTCCTCGTTAAGATAATGTTGGTTGGTCCTCGTTAAGATAATGGTGGTTGTCCTCGTTAAGATAATGTTGGTTGGTCCTCGTTAAGATAATGTTGGTTGGTCCTCGTTAAGATAATGTTGGTTGGTCCTCGTTAAGATAATGTTGGTTGGTCCTCGTTAAGATAATGTTGGTTGGTCCTCGTTAAGATAAATGTTGGTTGGTCCTCGTTAAGATAATGTTGGTTGGTCCTCGTTAAGATAATGTTGGTTGGTCCTCGTTAAGATAATGTTGGTTGGTCCTCGTTAAGATAATGTTGGTTGGTCCTCGTTAAGATAATGTTGGTTGGTCTCGTTAAGATAATGTTGGTTGGTCCTCGTTAAGATAATGTTGGTTGGTCCTCGTTAAGATAATGTTGGTTGGTCCTCGTTAAGATAATGTTGGTTGGTCCTCGTTAAGATAATGGTGGTTGGTCCTCGTTAAGATAATGTTGGTTGGTCCTCGTTAAGATAATGTTGGTTGGTCCTCGTTAAGATAATGTTGGTTGGTCCTCGTTAAGATAATGTTGGTTGGTCCTCGTTAAGATAATGTTGGTTGGTCCTCGTAAGATAATGTTGGTTGGTCCTCGTTAAGATAATGTTGGTTGGTCCTCGTTAAGATAATGTTGGTTGGTCCTCGTTAAGATAATGTTGGTTGGTCCTCGTTAAGATAATGTTGGTTGGTCCTCGTTAAGATAATGTTGGTTGGTCCTCGTTAAGATAATGTTGGTTGTGTCCTCGTTAAGATAATGTTGGTTGGTCCTCGTTAAGATAATGTTGGTTGGTCCTCGTTAAGATAATGTTGGTGGTCCTCGTTAAGATAATGTTGGTTGGTCCTCGTTAAGATAATTTGGTTGGTCCTCGTTAAGATAATGTTGGTTGGTCCTCGTTAAGATAATGTTGGTTGGTCCTCGTTAAGATAATGTTGGTTGGTCCTCGTTAAGATAATGTTGGTTGGTCCTCGTTAAGATAATGTTGGTTGGTCCTCGTTAAGATAAATGTTGGTTGGTCCTCGTTAAGATATGTTGGTCCTCGTTAAGATAATGTTGGTTGGTCCTCGTTAAGATAATGTTGGTTGGTCCTCGTTAAGATAATGTTGGTCCTCGTTAAGATAATGTTGGTTGGTCCTCGTTAAGATAATGTTGGTTGGTCCTCGTTAAGATAATGTTGGTCCTCGTTAAGATAATGTTGGTTGGTCCTCGTTAAGATAATGTTGGTTGGTCCTCGTTAAGATAATGTTGGTCCTCGTTAAGATAATGTTGGTCCTCGTTAAGATAATGTTGGTTGGTCCTCGTTAAGATAATGTTGGTCCTCGTTAAGATAATGTTGGTTGGTCCTCGTTAAGATAATGTTGGTTGGTCCTCGTTAAGATAATGTTGGTTGGTCCTCGTTAAGATAATGTTGGTTGGTCCTCGTTAAGATAATGTTGGTTGGTCCTCGTTAAGATAATGTTGGTCCTCGTTAAGATAATGTTGGTTGGTCCTCGTTAAGATAATGTTGGTTGGTCCTCGTTAAGATAATGTTGGTCCTCGTTAAGATAATTTTGGTTGGTCCTCGTTAAGATAATGTTGGTTGGTCCTCGTTAAGATAATGTTGGTCCTCGTTAAGATAATGTTGGTTGGTCCTCGTAAGATAATGTTGGTTGGTCCTCGTTAAGATAATGTTGGTCCTCGTTAAGATAATGTTGGTTGGTCCTCGTTAAGATAATGTTGGTTGGTCCTCGTTAAGATAATGTTGGTCCTCGTTAAGATAATGTTGGTTGGTCCTCGTTAAGATAATGTTGGTTGGTCCTCGTTATGATAATGTTGGTTGGTCCTCGTTAAGATAATGTTGGTTGGTCCTCGTTAAGATAATGTTGGTTGGTCCTCGTTAAGATAATGTTGGTTGGTCCTCGTTAAGATAATGTTGGTTGGTCCTCGTTAAGATAATGTTGGTCCCGTTAAGATAATGTTGGTTGGTCTCGTTAAGATAATGTTGGTTGGTCCTCATTAAGATAATGTTGGTCCTCGTTAAGATAATGTTGGTTGGTCCTCGTTAAGATAATGTTGGTTGGTCCTCGTTAAGATAATGTTGGTCCTCGTTAAGATAATGTTGGTTGGTCCTCGTTAATATAATGTTTGGTTGGTCCTCGTTAAATAATGTTGGTCCTCGTTAAGTAATGTTGGTTGGTCCTCGTTAAGATAATGTTGGTTGGTCCTCGTTAAGATAATGTTGGTCCTCGTTAAGATAATGTTCAACTGTTGTGTTCACTTTACTTCAGAATAAATATAAATACTGCAGAGTTCCGGTCACTGTATTACACAGTGACCCCATGTGTCAGAAGTGTGTCCTACGAGGACAGACCGAGGGCACTGTCTATCCTTCGAGAACAGACCGAGGGCACTGTCTCTCCTACGAGGACAGACCGAGGGCACTGTCTATCCTACGAGGACAGACCGAGGGCACTGTCTATCCTACGAGGACAGACTGAGAGCACTGTCTATCCTACGAGGACAGACTGAGGGCACTGTCTATCCTACGAGAACAGACCAAGGGCACTGTCTCTCCTACGAGGACAGACCGAGGGCACTGTCTATCCTACGAGGACAGACCGAGGGCACTGTCTATCCTACGAGGACAGACTGAGAGCACTGTCTATCCTACGAGGACAGACTGAGGGCACTGTCTATCCTACGAGAACAGACAGAGGGCACTGTCTCTCCTTCGAGGACAGACTGAGGGCACTGTCTATCCTACGAAGACAGACTGAGGGCACTCTCTCTCCTACGAGGACAGACTGAGGGCACTCTCTATCCTACGAGGACAGACTGAGGACACTGTCTATCCTACGAAGACAGACCGAGGGCACTGTCTCTCCTACGAGGACAGACTGAGGGCACTGTCTATCCTACGAGGACAGACTGAGGGCACTGTCTATCCTACAGAAGCGACTGAGGGCACTGTCTTCCTACGAGGACAGACTGAGAGCACTGTCTATCTACGAGACAGACTGAGGGCACTGTCTATCCTACGAAGACAGACTGAGGGCACTGTCTCTCCTACGAGGACAGACTGAGAGCACTGTCTATCCTACGAGGACAGACTGAGGGCACTGTCTATCCTACGAAGACAGACTGAGGGCACTGTCTCTTCTACGAGGACAGACTGAGGGCACTGTCTATCCTACGAAGACAGACTGAGGGCACTGTCTCTCCTACGAGGACAGACTGAGGGCACTGTCTATCCTACGAGGACAGACTGAGGACACTGTCTATCCTACGAAGACAGACTGAGGTCACTGTCTTTCCTACGAGGACAGACTGAGGGCACTGTCTATCCTACGAGGACAGATTGAGGGCACTGTCTCTCCTACGAGGTTAGACTGAGGGCACTGTCTATCCTACGAAGACAGACTGAGGGTACTGTCTATCCTACGAAGACAGACTGAGGGCACTGTCTATCCTACGAAGACAGACTGAGGGCACTGTCTATCCTACGAAGCCAGGCTGAGGGCACTGTCCATCCTACGAAGACAGACTGAGGGCACTGTCTCTCCTACGAGTACAGACTGAGGGCACTGTCTATCCTACGAGGACAGACTGAGGGCACTGTCTATCCTACGAAGACAGACTGAGGGCACTGTCTATCCTACGATGACAGACTGAGGGCACTGTCTCTCCTGCGAGGACAGACTGAGGGCACTGTCTCTCCTACGAAGACAGACTGAGGGCACTGTCTATCCTACGAAGACAGACTGAGGGCACTGTCTATCCTACGAAGACAGACTGAGGGCACTGTCTATCCTACGAAGACAGACTGAGGGCACTGTCCATCCTACGAAGACAGACTGAGGGCACTGTCTCTCCTACGAGGACAGACTGCGGGCACTGCTATCCTACAGGAGAACTGAGGGATGTCTATCCTACGAAGACAGACTGAGGGCACTGTCTCTCCTACGAGGACGGACTGAGGGCACTGTCTCTCCTACGAGGACAGACTGAGGGCACTGTCTCTCCTACGAGGACAGACTGAGGGCACTGTCTCTCCTACGAGGACGGACTGGTGGCACTGTCTCTCCTACGAGGACAGACTGAGGGCACTGTCTATCCTACGAGGACAGACTGAGGGCACTGTCTATCCTACGAAGACAGACTGAGGGCACTGTCTATCCTACGATGACAGACTGAGGGCACTGTCTCTTGCGAGGCAGATGGGGAGGCACTGTCTCTCCTACGAAGAGAGACTGAGGCACTGTCTATCCTTCGAAGAAGACTGAGGGCACTGTCTATCCTACGAAGACAGACTGAGGGCACTGTCTATCCTACGAAGACAGACTGAGGGCACTGTCTATCCTACGAAGACAGACTGAGGGCACTGTCTCTCCTACGAGGACAGACTGCGGGCACTGTCTATCCTACGAGGACAGACTGAGGGCACTGTCTATCCTACGAAGACAGACTGAGGGCACTGTCTCTCCTACGAGGACGGACTGAGGGCACTGTCTCTCCTACGAGGACAGACTGAGGGCACTGTCTCTCCTACGAGGACAGACTGAGGGCACTGTCTCTCCTACGAGGACGGACTGGTGGCACTGTCTCTCCTACGAGGACAGACTGAGGGCACTGTCTCTCCTACGAGGACACACTGACTGCACTGTCTCTCCTACGAGGACGGACTGAGGGCACTGTCTCTCCTACGAGGACGCACTGAGGGCACTGTCTCTCCTACGAGGGCGCACTGACTGCACTGTCTCTCCTACGAGGACAGACTGAGGGCACTGTCTCTCCTACGAGGACACACTGACTGCACTGTCTCTCCTACGAGGACAGACTGAGGGCACTGTCTCTCCTAAGAGGACAGACTGAGGGCACTGTCTATCCTACGAGGACAGACTGAGGGCACTGTCTATCCTACGAGGACAGACTGAGGGCACTGTCTATCCTACGAGGACAGACTGAGAGCACTGTCTATCCTACGAGGACTGACTGAGGGCACTGTCTATCCTACGAGGACAGACTGAGGGCACTGTCTATCCTACGAGGACAGACTGAGGGCACTGTCTATCCTACGAGGACAGACTGAGGACACTGTCTATCCTACGAAGACAGACTGAGGGCACTGTCTTTCCTACGAGGACACACTGAGGGCACTGTCTATCCTACGAGGACAGATTGAGAGCACTGTCTCTCCTACGAGGTTAGACTGAGGGCACTGTCTATCCTACGAAGACAGACTGAGGGTACTGTCTATCCTACGAAGACAGACTGAGGGCACTGTCTATCCTACGAAGACAGACTGAGGGCACTGTCTATCCTACGAAGCCAGGCTGAGGGCACTGTTTATCCTACGAAGACAGACTGAGGGCACTGTCTCTCCTACGAGGACAGACTGAGGGCACTGTCTATCCTACGAGGACAGACTGAGGGCACTGTCTATCCTACGAAGACAGACTGAGGGCACTGTCTATCCTAAGATGACAGACTGAGGGCACTGTCTCTCCTGCGAGGACAGACTGAGGGCACTGTCTCTCCTACGAAGACAGACTGAGGGCACTGTCTATCCTACGAAGACAGACTGAGGGCACTGTCTATCCTAGGAAGACAGAATGAGGGCACTGTCTCTCCTACGAAGACAGACTGAGGGCACTGT
Source organism: Cherax quadricarinatus (assembly GCF_026875155.1). NCBI lineage: Eukaryota > Metazoa > Arthropoda > Malacostraca > Decapoda > Parastacidae > Cherax > Cherax quadricarinatus. Next base: position 30,552,223 of record NC_069451.1, on the reverse strand, counting down.
CTCTCCTACGAGGACAGAGTGAGGACACTGTCTATCCTACGAGGACAGACTGAGGGCACTGTCTCTCCTGCGAGGACGGACTGAGGGCACTGTCTCTCATACGAGGACGGACTGAGGGCACTGTCTATCCTACGAAGACAGACTGAGAGCACTGTCTCTCCTACAAAGACAGACTGAGGGCACTGTCTATCCTACGAGGGCTGACTGAGGGCACTGTCTCTCCTACGAGAACGGACTGAGAGCACTGTCTCTCCTACGAGGACAGACTGAGGGAACTCTCTCTCCTACGAGGACGGACTGATGGCACTGTCTCTCCTACGAGGACGCACTGACTGCACTGTCTCTCCTACGAGGACACACTGACTGCACTATCTCTCCTACGAGGACGGACTTATGGCACTGTCTCTCCTACGAGGACGCACTGACTGCACTGTCTCTCCTACGAGGACAGACTGAGGGCACTGTCTCTCCTACGAGGACACACTGACTGCACTGTCTCTCCTACGAGGACAGACTGAGGGCACTGTCTCTCCTAAGAGGACAGACTGAGGGCACTGTCTATCCTACGAGGACAGACTGAGGGCACTGTCTATCCTACGAAGACAGACTGAGGGCACTGTCTATCCTAGGAAGACAGAATGAGGGCACTGTCTCTCCTACGAAGACAGACTGAGGGCACTGTCTCTCCTACGAGGACAGAGTGAGGACACTGTCTATCCTACGAGGACAGACTGAGGGCACTGTCTCTCCTGCGAGGACGGACTGAGGGCACTGTCTCTCATACGAGGACGGACTGAGGGCACTGTCTATCCTACGAAGACAGACTGAGAGCACTGTCTCTCCTACAAAGACAGACTGAGGGCACTGTCTATCCTACGAGGGCTGACTGAGGGCACTGTCTCTCCTACGAGAACGGACTGAGAGCACTGTCTCTCCTACGAGGACAGACTGAGGGAACTCTCTCTCCTACGAGGACGGACTGATGGCACTGTCTCTCCTACGAGGACGCACTGACTGCACTGTCTCTCCTACGAGGACACACTGACTGCACTATCTCTCCTACGAGGACGGACTTATGGCACTGTCTCTCCTACGAGGACGCACTGACTGCACTGTCTCTCCTACGAGGACAGACTGAGGGCACTGTCTCTCCTACGAGGACACACTGACTGCACTGTCTCTCCTACGAGGACAGACTGAGGGCACTGTCTCTCCTAAGAGGACAGACTGAGGGCACTGTCTATCCTACGAGGACAGACTGAGGGCACTGTCTATCCTACGAGGACAGACTGAGGGCACTCTCTATCCTACGAGGACAGACTGAGAGCACTGTCTATCCTACGAGGACTGACTGAGGGCACTGTCTATCCTACGAGGACAGACTGAGGGCACTGTCTATCCTACGAGGACAGACTTAGGGCACTGTCTATCCTACGAGGATAGACTGAGGGTACTGTCTATCCTACGAGGATAGACTGAGGGCACTGTCTATCCTACGAGGATAGACTGAGGGCACTGTCTATCCTACGAGGACAGACTGAGGGCACTGTCTATCCTACGAGGACAGACTGAGGGCACTGTCTACCTACGAGGACAGACTGAGGGTACTGTCCTATCCTACGAGGATAGACTGAGGGCACTGTCTATTCCTACGAGGACAGACTGAGGGCACTGTCTATCCTACGAGGACAGACTGAGGGCACTGTCTATCCTACGAGGACAGACTGAGGGCACTGTCTCTCCTACGAGGACAGACTGAGGGTACTGTCTATCCTACGAGGACAGACTGAGGGTACTGTCTATCCTACGAGGACAGACTGAGGGCACTGTCTATCCTACGAGGATAGACTGAGGGCACTGTCTATCCTACGAGGACAGACTGAGGGCACTGTCTATCCTACGAGGACAGACTGAGGGCACTGTCTATCCTACGAGGACAGACTGAGGGTACTGTCTATCCTACGAGGATAGACTGAGGGCACTGTCTATCCTACGAGGACAGACTGAGGGCACTGTCTATCCTACGAGGACAGACTGAGGGCACTGTCTATCCTACGAGGACAGACTGAGGGCACTGTCTCTCCTACGAGGACAGACTGAGGGTACTGTCTATCCTACGAGGACAGACTGAGGGTACTGTCTATCCTACGAGGACAGACTGAGGGCACTGTCTATCCTACGAGGATAGACTGAGGGCACTGTCTATCGTACGAGGACAGACTGAGGGTACTGTCTACCCTACGAGGATAGACTGAGGGTACTGTCTATCCTACGAGGACAGACTGAGGGTACTGTCTATCCTACGAGGATAGACTGAGGGCACTGTCTATCCTACGAGGACAGACTGAGGGCACTGTCTATCCTACGAGGATAGACTGAGGGCACTGTCTATCCTACGAGGACAGACTGAGGGTACTGTCTATCCTACGAGGATAGACTGAGAGCACTGTCTATCCTACGAGGACAGACTGAGGGTACTGTCTATCCTACGAGGATAGACTAAGGACATTGAATCTGCACTCTGTAGAAAGGCGTTGAATTAGGGACGATATGATTGAGATGTGTAAATGGTAGACAGGATTAAATAAATCGCTTGAAAATAACGTGTTTGAACTATCTAACCAAGACAGGACTAACAGCAGTGAGTTCAAGTTGGAAAAATTTTGATTTAGAAAGGATATAGGAAAGCATTGGTTTGGTAATAGAGTTGTGGATGAGTGGAACAAACTCCCGAATAGCGTTGTTGAAGCTAAAACCTTGTGTAGCTTAGAAACGGCTTAGACAATTACATGAGTGGGTTTGAGTTCGACCTGCCTAGCATGAGCCATTAGACTTTCAGCAATGCTCCTTCCTTCTTAGGTTATTGTGTCAACTAGGACTCTAGTGAACTATTCAGCAGTATACATGAGTAGCTGACCAGCCAGGTTGTGGTTCCTTCGTTGGATTGTGTGAGACCAGCAAAAACAGCCTGGTTGATCAGGCTTTGATCCACCGTATTACACACACAGGTAAAGTCCTGTGGCCTGCACACTTGGCTGTAGCACAATAACCAAGGTAGGAATGTGGAACGAGCACAAATCAGCAGTGAGTATATACTCACGTATACTTTTCCTTCACCAAAACATTATCCAAGTATATATACAGTGTATATACTGTGTATATACACCAGATTTAAATGGTTATAATCATGGCCATAATTTTTAAAGGAGCAGACCGATAAGCTTCAGCTGCGGATCATCATATGATTAAGACCAGCATCAGGAAACACTTGTACTGTTTCCTGACAAACCTTACCTAACCTAACTATGTACAAAGCAAGTTCGGCAAGCAAGAGACACAGTGAGAACTGTGAGCAACCAGACTTAATTAAGATAGGATTTCGTTCGGATTTTTAACCCAGGAGGGTTAGCCACCCAAGATAATCCAAGAAAGTCAGTGCGTCATCGAGGACTGTCTAACTTATTTCCATTGGGGTCCTCAATCTTGTCCCCCAGGATGCCACCCACACCAGCTGACCAACACCCAAGTACCTATTTGCTGCTAGGTGAACAGGACAACAGGTGTAAGGAAACGCGTCGAAATGTTTTCACCCCGTGCGGAATCGAACCCGAGCCCTCCGCGTGTGAAGCGGGAGCTTTGCCAGCCAGGCCACGGGGTCACCCATGGCCTGGCAGTGTTCTGCCAGTGTTGCTTCACGAGTCCCAGACATCCCTTCAAAACACTGACGAACTTCCTGGTCATGGACTGGGTCGTGGACTGGGTCATGGACTGGGTCATGGACTGGGTCATGGACTGGGTCATGGACTTGGTCGTGGACTGGGTCATGGACTGGGTCATGGACTTGGTCAAGGACTGGGTCGTGGACTGGGTCATGGACTGGGTCATGGACTGGGTCATGGACTTGGTCATGGACTGGGTCATGGACTGGGTCATGGACTGGGTCCCGGGGATGTTGGTCCCCGGACCACGTTCCAGGTATACTGTAGGTATCCCTGCTATATGGGGTATATAGGAGTGAATATCCCTGCCACATGGGAGACAGGTATAAAGGAGTGTAAATTAATGCTATATTTGGGTATAGGAGTGTATATCCCTCATATAAGGGTATATATTAGTGAATAGCGTTGATAAAGGGGTACATAAGGGACATGTAATTGTGTATCCCTTTCATGTGGGGATATACGAATGTAAATCCCTACTATGTGGAGAAATTAACAATTGCACTCATACGAGTGTACATTCACGCTATATGGGGTATAAACGAGTTAATATCCCTGCTATATAGAGTATATGTGAGTTAATATCCCTACTATACAAAGTATATACGAGTGAATATCCCTGTTAAATAGAGTATAAACGAGTGAATATTTCTGTTATATACAGTTAATATGAGTGGTTATCCCTGATATATGAGGCATATACGAGTGAATATTCTTGCTATTTAGGGGATATACAAGTGAATATTCCTCCTATATGGTGTATATACGAGTGAATATTCCTGCTTTATAAGGAACATGCGATTCAATATTCATGACATATAGGGTGAATATCCCTGCTATATAGGATGAATAAGAGTGAATATCACTGCTATATGGGTATGTATTAGTGAATATCCCTGGTGTATGGGGTATATATACAAACATATATCCCTGGTATATGAGGGCGTATATACGAGCATATATCCCCGGTGTATGGGGATGTATATACAGCGTATATCCCTGGTGTACGGGATGTATATACAGCGTATATCCCTGGTGTATGGGGATGTATATACAGCGTATATCCCTGGTGTATGGGGGTGTATATACAGCGTATATCCCTGGTGTATGGGGTGAATATACAGTGTATATGCCTGGTGTATAGGGATGCATATACAGCGTATATACCTGGTGTAAGGGGTGTATATACAGCGTATATCTCTGGTGTATAGGGATGTATATACAGCGTATATACCTGGTGTATTGAGGTGTATATACAGCGTATATCCCTGGTGTATGGGGTGTATATACAGCGTATATCCCTGGTGTATCGGAGAGTATATACAGCTTATATCCCTGGTGTATGGGGATGTATATACAGCGTATATCCCTGGTGTATGGGGGTGTATATACAGCGTATATCCCTGGTGTATAGGGATGTATATACAGCGTATATACCTGGTGAATGGGGGTGTATATACAGCGTATATCCCTGGTGTATAGGGATGTATATACAGCGTATATACCTGGTGTATGGAGGTGTATATACAGCGTATATCCCTGGTGAATGGGGTGTATATACAGCGTATATCCCTTGTGTATCGGGGTGTATATACAGCGTATATCCCTGGTGTATGGGGGTGTATATACGAGCGTATATCCCTGGTGTATGGGGGTATATACACAGCGTATATACCTGGTGTATGAAGGTGTATATACGAGCGTATATCCCTGGTGTTTAGGGTGTATATACAGCATATATCCCTGGTGTATGGGATGTATATACAGTGTATATGCCTGGTGTATAGGGATCCATATACAGCGTATATACCTGGTGTATGTGGATGTATATACAGCTTATATCCCTGGTGTATAGGGATGTATATACAGCGTATATACCTGGTGTATGGAGGTGTATATACAGCGTATATCCCTGGTGTATGGGGTGTATATACAGCGTATATCCCTGGTGTATGGGGTGTATATACAGCATATATCCCTGGTGTATGGGGATGTATATAAGAGCGTATATCCCTGGTGTATGGGGGTGTATATACAGCGTATATCCCTGGTGTATGGGGGTGTATATACAGCGTATATCCCTGGTGTATGGGGGTGTATATACAGCGTATATCCCTGGTGTATGGGGGTGTATATACAGCGTATATCCCTGGTGTATGGGGGTGTATATACAGCGTATATACATAGAGTGGCAACCTGGTATGGTTCAATAGAGAGCGGCCATGTTGGCTAAGATCTCAGTGTGCGTGTGACCGTGGTGGGGGGAGGATACACCGCGCCGCTGCTCTTCAACCCTCAGAGAGCCGCTCCATCCGGGCTCACAGAGCTTAATTTGGCAGAGCTATCACGGGGAAACAGCGACAGCTGTCAAGGGGGGAGGGAGGTGCTGTCTGTGTGCGTCTGTCGAGTGCCTTCCCCCCGTCGGTGATTGTGATATTTCAACTTCCACAAATCGATTTTTTTTATGCGTTGTGAGTGAAAATGAAGTGTTTTGGTGACTAGGTGTAGCTAGGTGCTTCCCTAGGTGCCTAGCTAGGTGCCATGAGGCCTGCGGTGTTGTGTGTGCTACTGGCCATAGGAATAACCTACCCTTCAAGCACGTCCAGCTACGGTAAGTAGTAACGTGTTGTGGCACACAGGTGCGTGTGTTGTGGCACCTAGGTGCGTGTGTTGTGGCACCTAGGTGCGTGTGTTGTGGCACCCAGGTGCGTGTGTTGTGGCACCCAGGTGCGTGTGTTGTGGCACCTAGGTGCGTGTGTTGTGACACCTAGGTGCGTGTGTTGTGGCACCCAGGTGCGTGTGTTGTGCCACCTAGGTGCGTGTGTTGTGGCACCTAGGTGCGTGTTGTGGCATCTAGGTGTGTGTTGTGGCACCTAGGTGCGTGTGTTGGGGACCTAGGTGCGTGTGTTATGGCACCTAGGTGCGTGTGTTGCGGCATTTAGGTGCGTGTGTTGTGGCACCTAGGTGTGTGTGTTGTGGCACCTAGGTGTGTGTTGTGGCACCTAGGTGCGTGTGTTGGGGACCTAGGTGCGTGTGTTGTGGCACCTATGTGCTTGTGTTGTGGCACCTAGGTGCGTGTGTTGGGGCACCTAGGTGTGTGTTGGGGGACCTAGGTGCGTGTGTTATGGCACCTAGGTGCGTGTGTTGTGGCATTTAGGTGCGTGTGTTGTGGCACCTAGGTGCATGTGTTGTGGCACCTAGGTGCGTGTGTTGTGGCATTTAGGTGCGTGTGTTGTGACACCTATGCGTGTGTGTTGTGGCGCCTAGGTGCGTGTGTTGGGGACTTAGGTGCGTATTGTGGCACCTAGGTGCGTGTGTTGTGGCATTTAGGTGTGTGTTGTGGCACCTAGGTTCGTGTGTTGTGGCACCTAGGTGCGTGTGTTGTGGCACCTAGGTGCGTGTGATGGGGCACCTAGGTGCGTGTGTTGTGGCACCTAGGTGCGTGTGTTGGGGCACCTAGGTGCGTGTGTTGGGGGAACCTAGGTGCGTGTATTGTGGCATCTAGAGACCTCTGTTGTGACACCTATGTGCGTGTGTTGTGGCACCTCGGTACCTGTTTTGTGGCACCTAGGTGCATGTGCTGTGACACTTAGGTGCTGTTTTGTAGCACCTAAGTACCTGTAGCACCAGGTAACCAGGTGTTGTGACACCTTGGTGCTGTGTTATGGCTCCTAGGTGCCTGTTTTGCGACACCTAGGTGGCTGTGTTGTTGCACCTGGGTGCTGTGTTTTGGCACCTATCTGATGTGTTACACCTAGGTACCTGTGTTGTGGCACGAAGGTGCCTCTGTTGAGGCACATAGGTGCTATCATGGAAGTAGCATGTTGTTTGTATGGGAGACCTAGGTGCTATATAGAGATCCTTTGCTGAGGCATCTAGGTGCTGTGTTGCGGCACCTAGGGGCTGTTTTGAGGCCTATGTGCTGTATGAGAGGTAGCATTTTGTCTGTGCGAGAGACGTAGGTGTTTTAAGGCACCAAGGTGCTGTATTAAGGCACCTAGGTCCTGTATTTAAGCACCTAGGTCTTGTGTTGAGGCACCTAGGTGCTTAATTGAGATCTGGGTCCTGTGTAGAGGCACCTAGGAGCTGGGTTTAGGCATTTAGGTACTCTCTTGAGGCACCTAGGTCCTGTTTTTATGCACAGAAGAGCTCTGTTGAGGGAAGTAGCGTAGTGTTTGTGCAAGAGACGTAGGTGCTGTGTTAATGCACCTAGGTGTTCTGTTGAGGAACATATTTGCGTTGATAGTCGTAGGTGCTATTTTTAGGCCCTTAGGTGGTGCTGAAAGACGTAGGTGCTATATTGAGCGACTTAGGTGCTATGATGAGGCACGTGGGTGCTGTTTGGTGGAACGTATGTGTTCTCACGTGTGCTGTAATATCACATAGGTGTCATCGGGTGTACTGTAACATCCCATAGGTGTTATCGGGTTGCTGTAATATCACATAGGTGTTGTCGAGTGTATTGTAACTTCACATAGGTGTTATGTTGTAACAACACTTAAGTTTTAACAAGTGTATTGTAACATAATGTACTAGGTGTTATCTGGTGTGTTGTAGAATCACATAGGTGTTAGTTGTTGTGATATCACATAGGAGTTTGCGAGTGCATTGTAACATCACATTGGTGTTATCTGGTGTGTTTTATCATCACATAGGTGTCATCTGGTGTGTTATAGCATCAGTTAGGTGTTATGTGGTGTGTTGTAGCATCACATAGGTGTTATCGAGTGTGTTGTAACATCACATAGGTGTCATCTGGTGTGTTATAGCATCAGTTAGGTGGTATCTGGTGTGTTGTAGCATCACTTAGGTGTTACATGGTGTGTTATCGCATCGCATAGGTGTTATCCGGTGTTTTGCAGCATCACATAGGTGTTATCTGGTGTGTTGTAGCATTACGTGTACTTCTTAGCCTTACGTAGGTGTTATCATGTGTATTACCACATATGCTACGTAGAGGGACACAGGTGCCATAACCTGTGTTGTAGCATCATTTGTGCTATGAGCCATAGGTGTTCATATGTCATTGCATCAGGTAACGAGACATAGGTGTTCTAATGTTTGCTACACAGTGACACATAGGCATTTTCACGTGTGCTACATAGTGTTACATAGGTGTTTTCACGTCTGCTATGTAGCACATAGGTGCTCTCACATGTGCTGTGTAGTATCACATAGGTGCTCTCACGTGTGCGATGTTGCATCGCATAGGTGCTTTCATGTGTGCTATGTAGCATTTAGGTGCTCATGTGTGCTATGTTGCGTCACCTAGGTGCTCTCATGTGCGTTGTTGCATCACATAGATGCTTTCATGTGTACTGTGTAGCGTCACATATGTGCTCTTATGTGCTGCAGCATAACATATGCTGTGTGCTTCACTTCTGTACTCGCAAGGCCGTGTTTGTCCTCAAATCTTGTACTCTGAGTGTAACTTAATGTTTAAATTCTTGTTTTGTACTCTAAAAGGACGTGTTTTGAAATCAAAAGTTCTTTCGTACTCTAAAAGTTCTGTTTTGTACATTGAATGTCATGCTAGTACTCAAATGTACTCAGAGCGTAACCTTATGTTCAGACTCCAGCAAAACACTTCGGATTTTGTACTCTCAAAATATGTTCAAATGGCAAATCTTGTACTCGCAAGCTGTTTGTACTCCAGATTTTGTGCTATAACTCTAATCTTGTGTTCAGACAGTTTTTTTTTCGTCAGTTTGTCCTGTACTCTTAAGCATAGGCATATGTTTAGACTCGAGATTTTGTACTCGCTGTATGACGTTTGTACTCGCGTTTAGCGCAGTGACCACATCCAAGTGTTCGAAATAGCAGTTTTGTACTCGGTAGCATGTGTTTGTTCGTAGGTACTCGCATTATGTACTCGCAAACCCGTATCTGTATTCAAACCTAATTTCTAAACTCCAGTGTTGTACTCTCAGTTGTGTGTGTACTCAGTTCTGCTCTGAGTGTAATCTAAGTTTCGGAATCTGAAATTTAATTTTGTACTCTGATGTACTCTACTTGTAGGTCTCCCCTTCCTGTCACAGTCGGTATTTCACTGTGGCTGTGAAAGATGGGGAATTTGAGCCTATGATGAAGATGGAGAGATGGGTATCTTGGTAGGCCTACTGGCCTATGCTAGACAGGTCCACCCAGGGCTTGGTGATCTCACATCAAATTTACCAGGTTGTGGAGGAAATCTTATAGGCCTGCTTAGGGCCTGTTAGGACGGTAGTATCATTTACCTGTACCTTTGATGAGTTCCGAGTGTTTTTCTAACAGCGTGGTCAACCAGGCTGCCCCACATATCCATCATAGCCTGGTTGATCTGGCACCTGGTGAAGATACCTGTCCATTTTCGTCTTGAAAACTTTTGCAATTGTCCCAGCAGTGTTTGTGGTATCTACTGGTAGGGTGTTGAATAGTCTGGGGCCAAGGATGTTGATACAGAGTTCCCTTATTGTGCCCGCGGCGCCCTTGCTTTTCACTAGGTTTATTTTTGCACTTTCTCCCATATACGTCACCACAGTATGTTGTTATGGCAGTGTGTAGATCATATTTCTCACCCCAGTATGGCAGTGTATAGATCACATCTCTCACTCTAGTATGGCAGTGTATAGCTCACATCTCTCACTCTAGTATGGCAGTGTATAGATCACATCTCTCACTCCAGTATGTTGTCAAGTACTTTCCAGGTATATATTATCATGTGTCTCTCCTCCGTTCCAGTGAGTACATGTTTTAAGACGAAGTCATTTAAATTCTTTACTTAAATGTTCTACATGGGTGGTAAACTACCACTGTATACGTTCCAGCTCCGATATTTCTCCTTCCTTGCATGGCGCCGTCAACGCTGAACAATATATCAAGTGAAGGAGCACCAGCGATTTGGAATGTGTCACAATTGGCTTTATTTCCCTTGTTTTGAAGGTTCTCATTATCCACCCGGTCATCCTCCTGGCTGTCGTGACCTTGGTCTTATTATGTTCCTTAAAATTAAGGTCAGCTGACATAATTATTCCCAAGAGTTCCACGTGTTCCTTTCGTTCTATTTGGTGACCTTCTTGAGTTTTGTATATAGTGCTCCTTTTGAGTTCTTCATTCTTTCCATACCTAAGCAGCTGGAACTTACCACCACTGAACGTCATGTTGTTCTTCACTGCCCACTGGAAAACACTGCTTATGTCTTCCTGTAATTTTTCAGTGTCCTCTACCGTAGTGACTTTCATGCTTATTTTAGTGTCATCAGCAAATGATGATACAAAACTGTGTCGGGTGTTTTTATCTATGTCTGCTGTGAGTATGAGAAACAGCAGAGGTGCCAGGACAGTACCTTGGGGCACTGAGCTTTTTACCTCGCTGATGCTGGATTTTTCTCTGTTTACTACTACTTTTTGTGTTCTGTGTGTTAGGAATCTTCTCCGTAATGCACATGGCATTTTTTCTTCGCGTGCAACCACCCCATGATTGCAATTGCATTTGTCAAACGCCTTTGCAAAATCTGTATAAATCACATCTGCATAATGCCTTTTTGTCATAGTGATTCAGCAGCTGTGACAGGCATGATCGTCCTGCTCTACAACCATGTATTTCTGGGTTATGCAGATTGTGGTGTTCTGATACCTGATCAGCCTTTCGAAGTGTGGTCATGATACAGAAGTGTGGTCATGATACAGATGTGTGGTCATGATACAGATGTGTGGTCATGATACAGAGGTGTGGTCATGATACAGAAGTGTGGTCATGATACAGAAGTGTGGTCATGATACAGAAGTGTGGTCATGATACAGAAGTGTGGTCATGATACAGAAGTGTGGTCATGATACAGAAGTGTGGTCATGATACAGAAAGATTGAGCTCCTTTCGTACGTGTTCATGAGACATTAAGATTCACCTATTTCTTACGTGTTCACGAGACGGTAATATTTACCTGACATCTTACGAAGTAAATACAGAATCATCAATCCTGCCAGAGTGCAAAACATTTAACCGGTTTCCATTTCACACTCATGGAATGTGGGTAGTTATTCTCTTTATGGACGGTAGTGGCTAGTTTATTATGTACCACATGTGCATCCTGTGGATGGTAGTGGCTAGTTTATTATGTACCACATGTGCATCCTGTGGATGGTAGTGGCTAGTTTATCATGTACCACATGTGCATCCTGTGGACGGTAGTGGCTAGTTTATCATGTACCACATGTCATCCTGTGGATGGTAGTGGCTAGTTTATTATGTACCACATGTGCATCCTGTGGATGGTAGTGGCTAGTTTATCATGTACCACATGTCATCCTGTGGATGGTAGTGGCTAGTTTATCATGTATCACATGTGCATCCTGTGGATGGTAGTGGCTAGTTTATCATGTACCTCATGTGCATCCTGTGG
>NC_069451.1:30492624-30535124 GCF_026875155.1 Cherax quadricarinatus | reverse complement strand
AGACTGGACTGCTGCTGCTCGTAGAGTAGACGTTCATCTACACCAGTGGTTCCCAAACTTTTTCAGCTTGTTACCCAATTTAACATGCCAAATAAAGCATGTTACCCCTTTCACAAAATGTTGTTATTATTGATATATATGGCTAAACGTGAACGTATACAGCCTCGCATACTCTGCTAATCCTAGCAAAACCATTGAAAACGTAAGAACCATACATACATTATATATAAAATTAATAATAGCTACAAATTCACAGTAACAGTGGGTAAATACTAACTATATACTGCACAGGCAGTACACATACATACCAGCTTATGTCTACCTCAGCTGATGCTCACAGATAAACTGACAGTGTGAAATAGAGGCAGCCTCAGGAAGTGAGTGACGTGTAACTGGACAGGTCGATCTGGGCTACTGAGTGACTTTTGTCCTGAAGCATACTTGTCAAAATACTTTTGGGTTTCCACACACTTAGCTATATATTTCTTGTTTTCTAATACTGTATATTAGTTTTTTATGTTTATTGTTATTTGGTTTAACTTTATTACTTACTTATAATAGGTTTACTTTACAACTTTATATACTAAGACAAAGTTAACAATAATCCTGATACCGGGTACCGCATTGTTTTCTTGATTTTCAGAATTCATAACTTTTTTTCTGTCACCCCTCCATTACCCCCCAAAAATGGTTAAATTACCCCCAGGGGGTAATTTACCCCCAGTTTGGGAACCACTGATCTACACCATACAAGGCACAGTGTCAAGTATTTCCTGTAGATACATTGTGTCCTGAATTAACTCCTACTGAATATCAGGTTGGTACCTGACCAGCCGGGCTGTGGTTCGTACGTTGATTTGCGTGTGGCCAGAAGTAACAGCCTGGTTGATTAGGCCCTGATCTACAATGAGGCCTGGTCATGGACAGGGGCCACGGGGGCGTTGACCCCCGAGACACCCTCCAGGTATACCATGTCTCCCTGTATAATTAATTTCTCGTAAAGCATCGAGTGAGCTCTCAGTAATACCTTGTGCAGCACAGTATGAAGGATGCTCGGCCGCCACCCTTACTGCCCGGTTCTAAATCAGTCCTTCCAGTAGATCTTGATTAACTAGGTTGTTCTTGCTGGCCGCACGCAGTCCAACGTATGAACCACAGCCTGGCTGATCTCGGACTGACTTTAGGTGTCTGTCGAAGATTTTTATCGCTTGTGTTCCATGGAATACAGTTGAAGGAACTTCAACCGTTCCTGAAGTTTAGATGTTGGAGTGTACACGGTCAGTGAAAACTGCACGTTTACTGGCCCAGCAGTCATGCTGGTCTTGAAGGTGGCTCTTAGTATACTGCAGCATTCTAACCTGCCTTGAAGGTGGCTGTTAGTATACTGCAGCATTCCAAGCTGCCTTGAAGGTGGCTGTTAGTATACTGCAGCATTCCAAGCTGCCTTGAAGGTGGCTGTTAGTATACTGCAGCATTCCAAGCTGCCTTGAAGGTGGCTGTTAGTATACTGCACAATTCTAACCTGCCTTGAAGGTGGCTGTTAGTATACTGCAGCATTCTAACCTGCCTTGAAGGTGGCTCTTAGTATACTGCAGCATTCCAAGCTGCCTTGAAGGTGGCTCTTAGTATACTGCAGCATTCTAACCTGCCTTGAAGGTGGCTGTTAGTATACTGCAGCATTCTAACCTGCCTTGAAGGTGGCTGTTAGTATACTGCAGCATTCTAACCTGCCTTGAAGGTGGCTGCTAGTATACTGCAGCATTCTAACCTGCCTTGAAGGTGGCTGTTAGTATACTGCAGCATTCTAACCTGCCTTGAAGGTGGCTGTTAGTATACTGCAGCATTCTAACCTGCCTTGAAGGTGGCTGTTAGTATACTGCAGCATTCTAACCTGCCTTGAAGGTGGCTGTTAGTATACTGCAGCATTCTAACCTGCCTTGAAGGTGGCTGCTAGTATACTGCAGCATTCCAAGCTGCCTTGAAGGTGGCTGTTAGTATACTGCAGCATTCCAAGCTGCCTTGAAGGTGGCTGTTAGTATGCAGCAGCATTCCAACCTGCCTTGAAGGTGGCTATTATAAAACAGCATTCCAGCCTACCTTGAAGGTGGCTGTCAGTGTACATCAGTACTCCAGCCTACCTTGAAGGTGGCTGTCAGTGTACATCAGTACTCCAGCCTACCTTGAAGGTGGCTGTCAGTGTATATCAGTACTCCAGCCTACCTTGAAGGTGGCTGTCAGTGTACATCAGTACTCCAGCCTACCTTGAAGGTGGCTGTCAGTGTACATCAGTGCTCCTGCCTACCTTGAAGGTGGCTGTCAGTGTACATCAGTACTCCAGCCTACCTTGAAAGTGGCTGTCAGTGTACATCAGTACTCCAGCCTACCTTGAAAGTGGCTGTCAGTGTACATCAGTACTCCAGCCTACCTTGAAAGTGGCTGTCTGTGTACATCAGTACTCCAGCCTACCTTGAAAGTGGCTGTCAGTGTACATCAGTACTCCAGCTTACCTTGAAAGTGGCTGTCAGTGTACATCAGTACTCCAGCCTACCTTGAGGGTGGCTGTCAGTGTACATCAGTACTCCAGCCTACCTTGAAAGGGACTGTCAGTGTTCACCAGTACTCCAGCCTACCTTGAAGGTGGCTGTCAGTGTACATCAGTACTCCAGCCTACCTTGAGGGTGGCTGTCAGTGTACATCAGTACTCCAGCCTACCTTGAAAGGGACTGTCAGTGTTCACCAGTACTCCAGCCTACCTTGAAGGTGGCTGTCAGTGTACATCAGTACTCCAGCCTACCTTGAAAGTGGCTGTCAGTGTACATCAGTACTCCAGCCTACCTTGAAGTGGCTGTCAGTGTACATCAGTACTCCAGCCTACCTTGAAGGTGGCTGTCAGTGTACATCAGTACTCCAGCCTACCTTGAAGGTGGCTGTCAGTGTACATCAGTACTCCAGCCTACCTTGAAAGTGGCTGTCAGTGTACATCAGTACTCCAGCCTACCTTGAAAGTGGCTGTCAGTGTACATCAGTACTCCAGCCTACCTTGAAAGTGGCTGTCAGTGCACATCAGTACTCCAGCCTACCTTGAAGGTGGCTGTCAGTGTACATCAGTACTCCAGCCTACCTTGAAGGTGGCTGTCAGTGTACATCAGTACTCCAGCCTACCTTGAAAGTGGCTGTCAGTGTACATCAGTACTCCAGCCTACCTTGAAAGTGGCTGTCAGTGTACATCAGTACTCCAGCCTACCTTGAAGGTGGCTGTCAGTGTACATCAGTACTCCAGCCTACCTTGAAAGTGGCTGTCAGTGTACATCAGTACTCCAGCCTACCTTGAAAGTGGCTGTCAGTGTACATCAGTACTCCAGCCTACCTTGAAAGTGGCTGTCAGTGCACATCAGTACTCCAGCCTACCTTGAAGGTGGCTGTCAGTGTACATCAGTACTCCAGCCTACCTTGAAAGTGGCTGTCAGTGTACATCAGTACTCCAGCCTACCTTGAAAGTAGCTGTCAGTGTACATCAGTACTCCAGCCTACCTTGAAAGTAGCTGTCAGTGTACATCAGTACTCCAGCCTACCTTGAAAGTAGCTGTCAGTGTACATCAGTACTCCAGCCTACCTTGAAAGTGGCTGTCAGTGCACATCAGTACTCCAGCTTGAGAGAACTAGTGACTTAAAGTGACATCATTTGCTCACATCTCTTGTCTTCAAAGTTCTTGTTATCCAGACTATCAACCTTGTAGCAGTAACAACGTTGTTGTGATCTTGAATGTGTGATCTTGCTACATTGTTACTCCCAGGTCTTTCACACTGAACTTTGTGGTAGCAATAACAACGTTGTTGTATGTGTTTGTTATAACAACCAGGCTGGTGTGTGTGTGTTATAACAACCAGGCTGGTGTGTGTTATAACAACCAGGCTGGTGTGTGTTTGTTATAACCAGGCTGGTGTGTGTTTGTTATAACAACCAGGCTGGTGTGTGTGTGTTATAACAACCAGGCTGATGTGTGTTATAACAACCAGGCTGGTGTGTGTTTGTTATAACAACCAGGCTGGTGTGTGTTTGTTATAACAACCAGGCTGGTGTGTGTGTGTTATAACAACCAGGCTGGTGGTGTGTTTATAACAACCAGGCTGGTGTGTGTTATAACAACCAGGCTGGTGTGTGTTTGTTATAACCAGGCTGGTGTGTGTTTGTTATAACAACCAGTCTGGTGTGTGTGTGTTATAACAACCAGGCTGGTGTGTGTGTGTTATAACAACCAGGCTGGTGTGTGTTATAACAACCAGGCTGGTGTGTGTTTGTTATAACCAGGCTGGTGTGTGTTTGTTATAACAACCAGGCTGGTGTGTGTTTGTTATAACAACCAGGCTGGTGTGTGTGTGTTATAACAACCAGGCTGGTGTGTGTGTGTTATAACAACCAGGTTGGTGTGTGTTATAACAACCAGGCTGGTGTGTGTTTGTTATAACCAGGCTGGTGTGTGTTTGTTATAACAACCAGGCTGGTGTGTTTGTTATAACAACCAGGCTGGTGTGTGTGTGTTATAACAACCAGGCTGGTGTGTGTTTTTTATAACAACCAGGCTGGTGTGTGTGTGTTATAACAACCAGGCTGGAGTTTGTTATAACAACCAGGCTGGTGTGTGTTTGTTATAACAACCAGGCTGGTGTGTGTGTGTTATAACAACCAGGCTGGTGTGTGTTTGTTATAACAACCAGGCTGGTGTTTGTTATAACAACCAGGCTGGTGTGTGTTATAACAACCAGGCTGGTGTGTGTTATAACAACCAGGCTGGTGTGTGTTTGTTATAACAACCAGGCTGGTGTGTGTGTGTTATAACAACCAGGCTGGTGTGTGTTATAACAACCAGGCTGGTGTGTGTGTGTTATAACAACCAGGCTGGTGTGTGTTATAACAACCAGGCTGGTGTGTGTTTGTTATAACAACCAGGCTGGTGTGTGTTATAACAACCAGGCTGGTGTGTGTTATAACAACCAGGCTGGTGTGTGTTATAACAACCATGCTGGTGTGTGTTTGTTATAACAACCAGGCTGGTGTTTGTTATAACAACCAGGCTGGTGTGTGTTATAACAACCAGGCTGGTGTGTGTTTGTTATAACAACCAGGCTGGTGTTTGTTATAACAACCAGGCTGGTGTGTGTTATAACAACCAGGCTGGTGTGTGTTTGTTATAACAACCAGGCTGGTGTGTGTTATAACAACCAGGCTGGTGTGTGTTATAACAACCAGGCTGGTGTGTGTTTTTTATAACAACCAGGCTGGTGTGTGTTTGTTATAACAACCAGGCTGGTGTTTGTTATAACAACCAGGCTGGTGTGTGTTATAACAACCAGGCTGGTGTGTGTTATAACAACCAGGCTGGTGTGTGTTATAACAACCAGGCTGGTGTGTGGTATAACAACCAGGCTGGTGTGTGTTATAACAACCAGGCTGGTGTGTGTGTGTTATAACAACCAGGCTGGTGTGTGTTATAACAACCAGGCTGGTGTGTGTTATAACAACCAGGCTGGTGTGTGTTATAACAACCAGGCTGGTGTGTGTTATAACAACCAGGCTGGTGTGTGGTATAACAACCAGGCTGGTGAGTGTTATAACAACCAGGCTTGTGTGTGTTATAACAACCAGGCTGGTGTGTGTTATAACAACCAGGCTGGTGTGTGTTATAACAACCAGGCTGGTGTGTGTTATAACAACCAGGCTGGTGTGTGTTATAACAACCAGGCTGGTGTGTGTTATAACAACCAGGCTGGTGTGTGTTATAACAACCAGGCTGGTGTGTGTTATAACAACCAGGCTGGTGTGTGTTATAACAACCAGGCTGGTGTGTGTTTATAACAACCAGGCTGGTGTGTGTTATAACAACCAGGCTGGTGTGTGTTATAACAACCAGGCTGGTGTGTGTTATAACAACCAGGCTGGTGTGTGTTATAACAACCAGGCTGGTGTGTGTTATAACAACCAGGCTGGTGTGTGTTATAACAACCAGGCTGGTGTGTGTTATAACAACCAGGCTGGTGTGTGTTATAACAACCAGGCTGGTGTGTGTTATAACAACCAGGCTGGTGTGTGTTATAACAACCAGGCTCGTGTGTGTTATAACAACCAGGCTGGTGTGTGTTATAACAACCAGGCTGGTGTGTGTTATAACAACCAGGCTCGTGTGTGTTATAACAACCAGGCTGGTGTGTGTTATAACAACCAGGCTGGTGTGTGTTATAACAACCAGGCTCGTGTATGTTATAACAACCAGGCTCGTGTGTGTTATAACAACCAGGCTGGTGTGTGTTATAACAACCAGGCTGGTGTGTGTTATAACAACCAGGCTGGTGTGTGTTATAACAACCAGGCTGGTGTGTGTTATAACAACCAGGCTGGTGTGTGTTATAACAACCAGGCTGGTGTGTGTTATAACAACCAGGCTGGTGTGTGTTATAACAACCAGGCTGGTGTGTGTTATAACAACCAGGCTGGTGTGTGTTATAACAACCAGGCTGGTGTGTGTTATAACAACCAGGCTGGTGTGTGTTATAACAACCAGGCTGGTGTGTGTTATAACAACCAGGCTGGTGTGTGTTATAACAACCAGGCTGGTGTGTGTTATAACAACCAGGCTGGTGTGTGTTATAACAACCAGGCTGGTGTGTGTTATAACAACCAGGCTGGTGTGTGTTATAACAACCAGGCTGGTGTGTGTTATAACAACCAGGCTCGTGTGTGTTATAACAACCAGGCTGGTGTGTGTTATAACAACCAGGCTGGTGTGTGTTATAACAACCAGGCTCGTGTATGTTATAACAACCAGGCTGGTGTGTGTTATAACAACCAGGCTGGTGTGTGTTATAACAACCAGGCTGGTGTGTGTTTATCACAAACATAGAAAGAGAAATAGACAAATATACTGAAATAGGAAAAATCCAGTAGATTTTTAAAGAGAAATCCACCAGATTGAAAAGAAATCCACCAGAGTGAAGAGAAATCCACCAGAGTGAAGAGAAATCCACCAGAGTAAAGAGAAATCCACCAGAGTGAAGAGAAATCCACCAGAGTAAAGATAAATCCACCAGAGTGAAGAGAAATCCACCAGAGTGAAGAGAAATCCACCAGAGTAAAGAGAAATCCACCAGAGTAAAGAGAAATCCACCAGAGTGAAGAGAAATCCATATTTTCTCATTTTTTTCAGTTTGCTTTTTTTTTTTAATTAAATAAATTAACGTCTATAATTGTGTGAGATAATTCCATTTAATATTCAATTTTTTTCCTCCGTCAATAATTCCAGATTATCAATTTTTAATTATTATTATAATATACTTTTTTAAAGTTTTTTTTTTGGGGGGGGGAGTTAAATTATCTTTTTATGAGAAATTATAGGGAATTTTAAGGTATATAATTTTCGATTTTTTTCCCCAGATAATTTGACTTTGTAATCCTACAAGGGAGGCCTATAATTAATAACGATTGTATAATTTTTTCTCTTTAAGCCTACAGGGGAGGCCTATAATTAACGATAGTATATTTTTTTCTCTCTAAGCCTACCGGAGAGGCCTATAATTAATAACGATAGTATAATTTTTTCTCCGTAAGCCTACAGGGGAGGCCTATAATTAACGAATTATATTCGTAAACCGTCCTGTGTTTTAAACTAAAAATTATACTGTAAGCATTAGTATATTTATCAGAATTATCATAATTTTGTAAGTAAAATAATGTATAAAAAACATGGTTATAGGCCTAAAATTTTGATATCTTCCCGTCCATAATTTATATCCACGATTTTACTGGTTAAGATTGGATATCTGCTTAATATATCTGGTATCTTGTTTTCCTCAATAAGATATCTTGACATATCACATAGGTTATTATACTGTCTATCTCTATATTATACTGTCTATATATTATGCTGTCTATCTCTGTATTATACTGTCTATATATTATGCTGTCTATCTCTATATTATACTGTCTATATATTATGCTGTCTATCTCTATATTATACTGTCTATATATTATGCTGTCTATCTCTGTATTATACTGTCTATATATTATGCTGTCTATCTCTATATTATACTGTCTATATATTATGCTGTCTATCTCTGCATTATACTGTCTATATATTATGCTGTCTATCTCTATATTATACTGTCTATATATTATGCTGTCTATCTCTATATTATACTGTCTAACTATAAACATATCTCCCAGACTGTCAGGAGTACTTGTAATCAGCCCTAAGTCTGGCTACTACAACGTCAGTCAGTCTGTGTGTCTGCCAGACACGCTGACTAATGGTGTAATAGCCAGATTTAGGCTTGTAACCAGGCCTAAATCTGGTTATTACAACACCAGTCAGTCTGTGTGTCTGCCAGACACGCTGACTAATGGTGTAACAGCCAGATTTAGGCTTGTAACGAGGCCTAAATCTGGCTATTACAACACCAGTCAGTCTGTGTGTCTGCCAGACACGCTGACTAATGGTGTAACAGCCAGATTTAGGCTTGTAACGAGGCCTAAATCTGGCTATTACAACACCAGTCAGTCTGTGTGTCTACCAGACACGCTGACTAATGGTGTAACAGCCAGATTTAGGCTTGTAACCAGGCCTAAATCTGGCTATGACAACACCAGTCAGTCTGTGTGTCTGCCAGACACGCAGACTAATGGTGTAACAGCCAGATTTAGGCTTGTAACCAGGCCTAAATCTGGCTATTACAACACCAGTCAGTCTGTGTGTCTGCCAGACACGCAGACTAATGGTGTAACAGCCAGATTTAGGCTTGTAACCAGGCCTAAATCTGGCTATTACAACACCAGTCAGTCTGTGTGTCTGCCAGACACGCTGACTAATGGTGTAACAGCCAGATTTAGGCTTGTAACCAGGCCTAAATCTGGCTATTACAACACCAGTCAGTCTGTGTGTCTGCCAGACACGCTGACTAATGGTGTAACAGCCAGATTTAGGCTTGTAACGAGGCTTAAATCTGGCTATTACAACACCAGTCAGTCTGTGTGTCTGCCAGACACGCAGACTAATGGTGTAACAGCCAGATTTAGGCTTGTAACCAGGCCTAAATCTGGCTATTACAACACCAGTCAGTCTGTGTCTGTGCCAGACACGCAGACTAATGGTGTAACAGCCAGATTTAGGCTTGTAACCAGGCCTAAATCTGGCTATTACAACACCAGTCAGTCTGTGTGTCTGCCAGACACGCAGACTAATGGTGTAACAGCCAGATTTAGGCTTACAAGATATTGAGCTACTGGACGAACGATGTTCAATGTGTTTCTTCTTTTCCATTAATTCTCTGATGGAAAAACAGCCACTACATCCTGGAATTTTTTTATATGGAGTTTATTCAGTTATTGCCAGAGAATTATTCAGTCCGAAGTTAATACTGAGAATTAATGGTGGAATTTAGATGAGACCATAGCATGACTTGACATTGAATTAGAACTGATTTAGTTTGACGTAGAATTTACTAAGAATTAACGGCTTAGAATTTAGAACTGACGTAGAATTTACTGGAAATTGACTTAGAATAGATTTAGAACTGCTTAGAATTGACGTAGAATTTACTGAGAAATGACTTAGATTTAGAACTGCTTAGAATTTAGAATTGACGTAGACTTTACCTAGAATTTATTTAGAATTGACTTAGACTTCGGCTAGAATTGATTTAGAATTGAATTAGAATTGACTTAGAATTGACGTAGAAGTCACTTAGAATTGATTTAGAAATGACTAAGAATTTATTTAGAATTGACTTAGAATTAACTAAGATTTCATTTAGAATTGTCCTAGAAAAGAGTTAAAATTGATTTAGAACATAAAATTGATTCAAAATTGTCTTAGAATTAAACATTAGAGTTGTAGAAGTTGATTGCTGGAATTGCAAATTGAGCGAGAATTACGCTGCTTGACTTCAGAATTGATGAAGCTATAGCTGTGATCGTGGCCAGAATTTACGATGATTCATTGTTCATTGTATCCAGAATTTACGATAATTCAGTGTTCATTGTATCCAGAATTTACGATAATTCAGTGTTCATTGTATCCAGAATTTACGATAATTCAGTGTTCATTGTATCCAGAATTTACGATAATTCAGTGTTCATTGTATCCAGAATTTACGATGACTCATTGTTCATTGTATCCAGAATTTACGATAATTCAGTGTTCATTGTATCCAGAATTTACGATGATTCATTGTTCATTGTATCCAGAATTTACGATAATTCAGTGTTCATTGTATCCAGAATTTACGATAATTCAGTGTTCATTGTATCCAGAATTTACGATGACTCATTGTTCATTGTATCCAGAATTTACGATAATTCATTGTTCATTGTATCCAGAATTTACGATAATTCAGTGTTCATTGTATCCAGAATTTACGATGACTCATTGTTCATTGTATCCAGAATTTACGATAATTCAGTGTTCATTGTATCCAGAATTTACGATGACTCATTGTTCATTGTATCCAGAATTTACGATGACTCATTGTTCATTGTATCCAGAATTTACGATGATTCAGTGTTCATTGTATCCAGAATTTACGATGACTCATTGTTCATTGTATCCAGAATTTACGATAATTCAGTGTTCATTGTATCCAGAATTTACGATGACTCATTGTTCATTGTATCCAGAATTTACGATGACTCATTGTTCATTGTATCCAGAATTTACGATAATTCAGTGTTCATTGTATCCAGAATTTACGATAATTCAGTGTTCATTGTATCCAGAATTTACGATAATTCAGTGTTCATTGTATCCAGAATTTACGATAATTCAGTGTTCATTGTATCCAGAATTTACGATAATTCAGTGTTCATTGTATCCAGAATTTACGATAATTCAGTGTTCATTGTATCCAGAATTTACGATGACTCAGATGTGATAATTATAAAAATAATTATATTTTTTACTGTTTTAATTAATAATAATAATAATAATAATAATAATAATAATAATAATAATAATAATACTTGCCCATACGTCTCACCCTGCCCAGGATGCAACCCACAGCAGTCAATTAACACCCAGGTACCTACTTACTGCTGAGTGAAGAGTGACAGCAGGTGTAAGGTGACTAACACCCAGGTACCTACTTACTGCTGAGTGAAGAGTGACAGCACGTGTAAGGTGACTAACACCCAGGTACCTACTCACCGCTGAGCGAAGAGTGACTGCAAGTGTAAGGTGACTAACACCCAGGTACCTACTTACTGTTGAGTAAAGAGTGACAGCAGGTGCAAGGTGACTAACACCCAGGCACCTACTTACTGCTGAGTGAAGAGTGACAGCAGGTGTAAAATGACTAACACCCAGGTACCTACTTACTGCTGAGTGAGGAGTGACAGCAGGTGTAAGATGACTAACACCCAGGTACCTACTTACTGCTGAGTGAAGAGTGTCAGCAGGTGTAAGGTGACTAACACTCAGGTACATACTTACTGCTGAAGAGTGACAGCAGGTGTAAAATGACTAACACCCAGGTACCTACTTACTGCTGAGTGAAGAGTGACAGCAAGTGTAAGGTGACTAACACCCAGGTACCTACTTACTGCTGAGTGAGGAGTGACAGCAGGTGTAAGATGACTAACACCCAGGTACCTACTTACTGCTGAGTGAGGAGTGACAGCAGGTGTAAGATGACTAACACCCAGGTACCTACTTACTGCTGAGTGAAGAGTGTCAGCAGTAACAGCAGGTGCAGAAGACTTCCCAATACGTCTCAATCAGCCCAGGAATCGAACCCGTTACCCTTGGGTTGTAAATCCATCACTGGCTGACTGGTAATTTTAAAATCTAATTAAAAATAAATGAGAGAGCACTTACCTTAATTGAATAATAACCGGAAGTAGTTAAAAACACTAATTACTCTCCTAAGTCATTAAGTAAACTGGAAGTATGTTAGAAAAACATCATCACAAAGGTAATTAATGAAGCTTCTGGACGATAATAATAATAATAATAATCATAATAATAATATTATTATTATTATTATTATTATTATTATTATTATTATTATTATTATGGTATTACCATTATTATATTATTATTAATAGTAATAGTTGTAGTATTTATTGTAGTAGTTGACACCTTACACCTGCTGTCACTGTTCACCTAGCAGTAAGTAGGTACCTGGGTGTTAGTCACCTTACACCTGCTGTCACTGTTCACCTAGCAGTAAGTAGGTACCTGGGTGTTAGTCACCTTACACCTGCTGTCACTGTTCACCTAGGAGTAAGTAGGTACCTGGGTGTTAGTCACCTTACACCTGCTGTCACTGTTCACCTAGCAGTAAGTAGGTACCTGGGTGTTAGTCACCTTACACCTGCTGTCACTGTTCACCTAGCAGTAAGTAGGTTCCTGGGTGTTAGTCACCTTACACCTGCTGTCACTGTTCACCTAGCAGTAAGTAGGTACCTGGGTGTTAGTCACCTTACACCTGCTGTCACTGTTCACCTAGCAGTAAGTAGGTACCTGGGTGTTAGTCACCTTACACCTGCTGTCACTGTTCACCTAGCAGTAAGTAGGTACCTGGGTGTTAGTCACCTTACACCTGCTGTCACTGTTCACCTGGCAGTAAGTAGGTTCCTGGGTGTTAGTCACCTTACACCTGCTGTCACTGTTCACCTAGCAGTAAGTAGGTACCTGGGTGTTAGTCACCTTACACCTGCTGCCACTGTTCACCTAGCAGTAAGTAGGTACCTGGGTGTTAGTCACCTTACACCTGCTGTCACTGTTCACCTAGCAGTAAATAGGCACCTGGGTGTTAGTCACCTTACACCTGCTGTCACTGTTCACCTAGCAGTAAGTAGGTTCCTGGGTGTTAGTCACCTTACACCTGCTGTCACTGTTCACCTAGCAGTAAATAGGTACCTGGGTGTTAGCCACCTTACACCTGCTGTCACTGTTCACCTAGCAGTAAGTAGGTACCTGGGTGTTAGTCACCTTACACCTGCTGTCACTATTCACCTAGCAGTAAGTAGGTATCTGGGTGTTAGTCACCTTACACCTGCTGTCTCTATTCACCTAGCAGTAAGTAGGTATCTGGGTGTTAGTTGAGTGTTGTGGATGGCATCCTGGGGGACAGGAGTACATTATCGCAGTAGAAATAAGCCAGACAGACGCACTGGCTTTATTGGGATATCCTGGCTTACTAACCCTCCGGGTTAAAAATCCAGTCAAAACATTATCTTTAATTAGCAACCCTAGATGGCAGTGTTCTGGAGAAATGTTCCAGAAAATCTGGCAGAGGTTAAAAGGCAAAAGAGGCCAGGAGCTATGTCTCGACCCTTGCAACCACACTTAGGTAATTACACTCACCTGTGTGGTGGTGACACCTAGCGGCCAGCGGCGGTATTACAGTGCCTGGCACTCCCAAAGACACCCACTGGCACCCCCGGCACCCCATGGCATCCCCCGGCACCCCATGACACTCCCTGACATCCCCCTGGCACCCCCGACCCTGCCTGGCACTCGCTGACTCACTTGCATAGTGGACGCTGTCAGAAGAGGTTCTCTCAGGAAGAGGAACGAGAAGAAGATTAGATTTTGATTTTGATATTTTCGCAGTAGTGGCTGGTTTGTGTACCTCATATCCATCCTGTGGATGGTAGTGGCTGGTTTGTGTACCTCATATCCATCCTGTGGATGGTAGTGGCTGGTTTGTGAACCTCATATCCATCCTGTGGATGGTAGTGGCTGGTTTGTGAACCTCATATCCATCCTGTGGATGGTAGTGGCTGGTTTGTGTACCTCATATCCATCCTGTGGATGGTAGTGGCTGGTTTGTGAACCTCATATCCATCCTGTGGATGGTAGTGGCTGGTTTGTGTACCTCATATCCATCCTGTGGATGGTAGTGGCTAGTTTGTGTACCTCATATCCATCCTGTGGATGGTAATGGCTGGTTTGTGTACCTCATATCCATCCTGTGGATGGTAGTGGCTAGTTTGTGTACCTCATATCCATCCTGTGGATGGTAGTGGCTGGTTTGTGTACCTCATATCCATCCTGTGGATGGTAGTGGCTAGTTTGTGTATCTCATATCCATCCTGTGGATGGTAGTGGCTAGTCTGTGTACCTCATATCCATCCTGTGGATGGTAGTGGCTAGTTGTGTTTCTCATATCCATCCTGTGGATGGTAGTGGCTAGTTGTGTACCTCATATCCATCCTGTGGATAGTAATGGCTAGTTTATTGTGTACCTCACATCCATCCTGTGGATAGTAATGGCTAGTTTATTGTGTACCACATATCCATCCCGTGGATGATAGCTCAAGAGCATATGGATATTCAATAGGCCTATGAACTAGGCCTCAGAACTGGTTAACAGGAGTACAATTATCTTATCTGTTCAAATTTTGAATATTTGCTTAGTATATTTGATATCATATTTTCGTTAATAAGATATATTGATATATCTCATTGCTTATTATACTGTCTCTCTGTATATTCCTAAGTCAACATTAAAGTTATTTAGTGTTTCAGAAAGTGACCCTAAGACTGACCACTTGACTCACGAAATCGTAATGACACGATTGCAAACAAACCATACCACGGGTTGGGTTTGAACCCGCGGTCAGACTCTCTGACCGCGGGTTCAAACCCCACCCGTGGTATGGTTTACTTTGTATTTAGTTTGAACATCATCTGTGTGTCTGTCAGACTGTCAGAAGTACTTAAGCCTAAGTCTGGCTACTACAACTTCAGTCACTGTGTCCTCGGCCAGGATTGTCTTGTGCTAGATTGATCAACCTCGTTGTTGCTGGTGGTTAACTGGCTCGCATACCCATCACAGCTTAGTTGATCTGGCACTTATAGGAGAGATTTGTTCAGTTTCCTTTTGAAAACTACAGTTCCAGCAGTGTTTCTGATATGTTGTTCATTTGTTCCTTAAGTGTTTCTGATATATTGTACACTTGTTCCAGCAGTGTTTCTGATATATTGTACACTTGTTCCAGCAGTGTTTCTGATATATTGTACACTTGTTCCAGCAGTGTTTCTGATATATTGTACACTTGTTCCAGCAGTGTTTCTGATATATTGTACACTTGTTCCAGCAGTGTTTCTGATATATTGTACACTTGTTCCAGCAGTGTTTCTGATATATTGTACACTTGTTCCAGCAGTGTTTCTGATATATTGTACACTTGTTCCAGCAGTGTTTCTGATATATTGTACACTTGTTCCAGCAGTGTTTCTGATATATTGTACACTTGTTCCAGCAGTGTTTCTGATATATTGTACACTTGTTCCAGCAGTGTTTCTGATATATTGTACACTTGTTCCAGCAGTGTTTCTGATATATTGTACACTTGTTCCAGCAGTGTTTCTGATATCTTCTGGTAAGATGTTGAACAGTCTGGGACCGTGGATGTTGATACAATATTATTTTCTTATTGTGCCCACGGTGCCCCTGCTTTTCACTGGGTTATTTTACACTTCCGTCCACATCTCTCACTCCAGTGTTGTTATGGCAGTGTGTAGGTCCATATTTCTCACTCCAGTGTTGTTATGGCAGTGTGTAGGTCCATATTTCTCACTCCAGTGTTGTTATGGCAGTGTGTAGGTCCATATTTCTCACTCCAGTGTTGTTATGGCAGTGTGTAGGTCCATATCTCTCACTCCAGTGTTGTTATGGCAGTGTGTAGGTCCATATTTCTCACTCCAGTGTTGTTATGGCAGTGTGTAGGTCCATATCTCTCACTCCAGTGTTGTTATGACAGTGTGTAGGTCCATATCTCTCACTCCAGTGTTGTTATGGCAGTGTGTAGATCCATATTTCTCACTCCAGTGTTGTTATGGCAGTGTGTAGGTCCATATTTCTCACTCCAGTGTTGTTATGGCAGTGTGTAGGTCCATATTTCTCACTCCAGTGTTGTTATGGCAGTGTGTAGATCCATATTTCTCACTCCAGTGTTGTTATGACAGTGTGTAGATCCATATCTCTCACTCCAGTGTTGTTATGACAGTGTGTAGATCCATATCTCTCACTCCAGTGTTGTTATGACAGTGTGTAGATTCATATCTCTCACTCCATTGTTATGACAGTGTGTAGATTCATATCTCTCACTCCAGTGTTGTTATGGCAGTGTGTGGATCCATATCTCTCACTCCAGTGTTGTTATGGCAGTGTGTGGATCCATATCTCTCACTCCAGTGTTGTTATGGCAGTGTGTGGATCCATATCTCTCACTCCAGTGTTGTTATGGCAGTGTGTGGATCCATATCTCTCACTCCAGTGTTGTTATGCCAGTGTGTGGATCCATATCTCTCACTTTGTTCACATTTGCCTTGCTGAGGTGATTTTAAAGTTTATTTTGGTATCAACTGCAAAAGACGATACGTAACTGTGGTTGTTATCTGTGTCGTCTGTGAGGATAAGAAACAGTAAAGGTGCCAGAACAGTGCCTTGGGACACTCAACTTTTTTAACTGCTAATGCTGGATTTTTCTCTCTTTTCTGTTACTCTCTGCGTTCTCCATGTTAGAAAATTTAAAATGAATTTATCTAGTTTCTGTGTCCTGTCACCCCTTGATCACATTTGTCCAGTGCCTTTGTCAAATCCTTTCAACCCACATCTGTGTTTTGGTTTTCTTGCAACGCCTCTGTAATTCTGTCAACAGAGGTGTAGTACCTGTGTCTAGCATGATCTTCCTCATCTAAAGCCAAGCTGGATTGTGTTGTGTACCTTTGTAATTCGTAATTTGATGTCTCATCATCATTTCAAAGATTGTTATAATGTGTGATGTTAGTACTGCTTCTCTGTGAGTTTTGGCTCGTGTTCTGCTGCCTTATTTATGTACACGAACTTGATCTGCTCTCTTGAAGGTCTCTGGTGTTTCACCTAGGTCTTAGTGGTTCTTCCTCTGAAGAATACTGAGTGGGAGTGCTAGTGGGAGTGGGAGTGCTAGTGGGAGTGGAAGTGCTAGTGGGAGTACTAGTGGGAGTGGGAGTGCTAGTGACAGTGGGAGTACTAGTGGGAGTGCTAGTGGGAGTGGGAGTGCTAGTTGGAATGCAACCGCTAGTGGGAGTACTAGTGGGAGTGCTAGTGGGAGTGGGAGTGCTAGTGGGAGTGGGAGTGCTAGTGGGAGTGGAAGTGCTAGTGGGAGTACTAGTGGGAGTGGGAGTGCTAGTGACAGTGGGAGTACTAGTGGGAGTGCTAGTGGGAGTGGGAGTGCTAGTTGGAATGCAACCGCTAGTGGGAGTACTAGTGGGAGTGCTAGTGGGAGTGGGAGTGCTAGTGGGAGTGGAAGTGCTAGTGGGAGTACTAGTGGGAGTGCTAGTGGGAGTGGAAGTGCTAGTGGGAGTATTAGTGGGAGTGCTAGTGGGACTGGGAGTGGTAGTGGGAGAGCTAGTGGGAGTACTAGTGGAAGTGCTAGTGGGAGTACTAGTGGGAGTGCTAGTGGGAGTGCTAGTGAGACTGCTAGTGGGAGAGTGCTAGTGAGACTGCTAGTGGGAGTAGGAGTGGGAGTGCTAGTGGGAGTGCTAGTGGGAGTGCTAGTGAGACTGCTAGTGGGAGAGTGCTAGTGAGACTGCTAGTGGGAGTAGGAGTGGGAGTGCTAGTGGGAGTGCTAGTGAGACTGCTAGTGGGAGTAGGAGTGGGAGTGCTAGTGGGAGTGTTAGTGGGAGTGCTAGTGAGACTGCTAGTGGGAGAGTGCTAGACTGCTAGTGGGAGTAGGAGTGGGAGTGCTAGTGGGAGTAGGAGTGGGAGTGCTAGTGGGAGTGTTAGTGAGAATGGAAGTGCTAGTGGGAGTGGGAGTGCTAGTGGGAATGGAAGTGCTAGTGGGAATGGAAGTGCTAGTGGGAGTGGGAGTACTTGTAGGAGTACTGTTGGGAGTACTAGTGGGAGCGCTAGTGGGAGTGCTAGTGAGACTGCTAGTGGGAGCGCTAGTGGGAGTGCTAGTGGGAGTGATAGTGTTAGTGGTACTTTACACCTTATAAGTAAGGAATTAAACGATCCTGGTCCAGGTGCTGCAAAAGTGCTGTTAGATGCTGTTATATCGGTCTCATGCCCACATAGATGCTGTTATATCGGTCTCATGCCCACATAGATGCTGTTATATCGGTCTCATGCCCACATAGATGCTGTTATATCGGTCTCATGCCCACATAGATGCTGTTATATCGGTCTCATGCCCACATAGATGCTGTTATATCGGTCTCATGCTCACATAGATGCTGTTATATCGGTCTCATGCTCACATAGATGCTGTTATATCGGTCTCATGCCCACATAGATGCTGTTATATCGGTCTCATGCCCACATAGATGCTGTTATATCGGTCTCATGCCCACATAGATGCTTTTATATCGGTCTCATGCCCACATAGATGCTGTTATATCGGTCTCATGCCCACATAGATGCTGTTATATCGGTCTCATGCTCACATAGATGCTGTTATATCGGTCTCATGCTCACATAGATGCTGTTATATCGGTCTCATGCCCACATAGATGCTGTTATATCGGTCTCATGCCCACATAGATGCTGTTATATCGGTCTCATGCCCACATAGATGCTGTTATATCGGTCTCATGCCCACATAGATGCTGTTATATCGGTCTCATGCCCACATAGATGCTGTTATATCGGTCTCATGCCCACATAGATGCTGTTATATCGGTCTCATGCCCACATAGATGCTGTTATATCGGTCTCACGGGATGAAATAAAAGCCTCGTAGACTAAATAGGCTCCCGTCTATTGCTTGGTATACTGCAATTCAGGGTTTTCCACCGTCGCCAGTAGGTGGCAGTACAAACACTGGACAGGTGTTGTCCTGTCCCCGAGGCTGACAAGGTAGAGGAACTGCCAGGGTTAAGAGACAGGGGGCCAGGAGCCAGGCCTTGACCCTTGCAACTAAATATAGGCGAGTACACACACACACACACACCAGTGAAGAGGCGGGGCCAGGAGCTTGGACTCGACCCCTGCAACCTCAACTAGGTGAGTACAACTAGGTGAGTACACACACACACACACACACACACACACACACACACACACACACACACACACACACACAACAAACCTAAGAATAGCATTCCGACATGTTAAAAGGAATCGTTCAGGACCTGTACACCGCGTACGTCAGGCCCATATTGGAGTATGCAGCCTCACTTTGGAAACCACACCTGGTCAAGCACCTCAGGAAATTAGAGAAAGTGCAAAGGTTTGCAATAGAACTAGCCCCGGAGCTAAGGGGCATGTCCTACGAGGAGAGGCTAAGGGAAATCGACCTGATGACACTGGGGGACAGGAGGGACAGGGAGGATATGATAACGGCATGTACAATACTGAGACGAATCGACTAGGTGAACAGAGACAGGATGTTCCAGAGATGGGACACAGCAACAAGGGGTCACAATTGGAAGCTGAAGACTCAGATGACTCACAGGGATGTTAGGAAGTATTTCTTCAGTCATAGATTTGTCAGGAAGTGGAATAGTCTGTGAAGTGATGTAATGGAGGCAGGATCCATACATAACTTTAAGAAGAGGTACGATAAAGCTCATGGAGCAGGGAGAGTGACCTAGTAGCGACCAGTGAAGAGGCAGGGCCAAGAGCTGTGTGTACACAGACACACGATTGGTGGTGACACCTAGCGGTAAGCAGCAGTTTTGCAGTGCCTGGCTCCCCCTGACCCTCCCTGGCACTGTGTAGGCAGTGGGAGGAGACTGGCACTCTGAAAGGAGGAGGAGAAGAAGACTTTCTTGGAATTTTTAACTGGAAGGTTAACTTACGATAACTTAAAATAATTAACCTCAGAGTGTTAATAACCAGGATAACTTAAGATAATTTTTCTCTGAGGATAAATAAGCCAGGATAACCTGAAGGGCTTTATCAGTGGCGTAACCTGTCTTGTTTTCAAGGTTCTAGTTATCGTATCATTATCCTGGCAACAACGATAACTACACTGTTGCTATTCTTTAACGTGAGACCTGCCATTATCACTCCCAGGTCTCTCACATTAGTAAGTAAGTAAATAAGTTTATTCAGGTATACACAAATACAGTTACATAGAATTATCATACATAGCAGCATATGTGTAGAGAACCTGGGATAACACAAAAAAGTCGGACACAGTGACTTATTTCCATTAGTTTTGCGTTCTTGGGTCAGCGGGCCACTAGCGCCAACAGCCTGGTTGATGAACCTGGCCCATGGTCGGGCTCCATGAGTAGAAAAAGTTATGTTGTCCAGTGGAGGACTTGGTTCACTGCTGTCAGTGGTCCACTGGAAGCCTTGGTTTAGTGTTGTCAGTGGTCCACTGGAAGACTTGGTTCACTGCTGTCAGTGGTCCACTGGAAGCCTTGGTTTAGTGTTGTCAGTGGTCCACTGGAAGCCTTGGTTTAGTGTTGTCAGTGGTCCACTGGAAGAATTGGTTCATTGCTGTCAGTGGTCCACTGGAAGACTTGGTTTAGTGTTGTCAGTGGTCCACTGGAAGCCTTGGTTTAGTGTTGTCAGTGGTCCACTGGAAGAATTGGTTCACTGCTGTCAGTGGTCCACTGGAAGACTTGGTTCACTGCTGCCAGTGGTCCACTGGAAGACTTGGTTCATTGTTTATCATACATTTGGTTCTATAATTGCAAGAGAGGTGTCTGAGTGGTGCAGTTGTTGTGACTCCATGTGGTAGGCGATCTTGCTTCTTAAACACCTGTCAGCAATGTTTATCATGTGGGATTTTTAGCAGTATCTGTCTATAGATTATTGCAATTGCTTGTCTGCCCCCTTCATGCAGTGGGGTTGCACCAGTGGTTGTTAATGACAGTGGGATGACTTCAATGCGCATGTTCCGTCTCCAAAGAACATTGAAAGCATTTGACAGTATAAGCGGGACTCTCCTGTCTGTGGGTGTTTGATCTCTGTCTCTCCTGAACTCTGTGTGAGGGATTTGACTCTAGACAGTGTTAATTTTTTTCTTCAAAGAGGCTGCCGGCTTTGAGAAGCTCTGTTATTCGTCTTCTCCTATAGAGGGCGCGTCTCTCCCTTTCCAACCTGCATCTTCTTCTCCCCCTCCTCCTCCTCCCCCTCCTCCTTGGTAACAGTGTGCCTGTAACATGTGTGGATTCATCCTCTACAAACACTATTGGTTCAATCATCCTTTATCGTATCGTCTACCTCGCCTGTGTCACTAAGCTCACTATTTACTAACTCGCAGTTGATGTTACACCTGATTGTAGCCCAGTTATTATTGAGTTAGACTGGCTGTCACCAGCGAGGGAACATGTCTAAACGTCGACTGATTCTTCCCTGACTTGATTCTTTACACTCCCATCAAGGAAGGTCCTTGATGCTGGTGAGGGGATTTTGATCTGAGGAACTGGACCAATGCTCCAGTTCCTTGAATCAAGCCTGAATGCCTTCCTTTCTCCGAGGCACTGTGATAATAATAATAATAATAATAATAATAATAATAATAATAATAATAATAATAATAACAATAATAATACCTTACCTTTATATACCTTTGATAAGTTTCGAGAATCTCTCTACTCTCTGAACCCGGCCATGGGTCAGGCTCGTCTGGTGCTTGCATGGTCAACCAGCCTGTTGCTACTACAGGCCTGCTGCCCCACATATCCATCACAGCCTGGTTGATCTGGCGCCTGGTGAAGATACTTGTCCAGTTTCCTCTTGAAGACTTCTACACTTGTTCCAGCAGTGTTTCTGATACCTTCTGGTAAGATGTTCAATAGTCTGGGACCCCGGATGTTGATACAGTGTTCCCTTATTGTCCCCACCGCACCCCTGCTCCTCACTGGGTTTATTTTACACTTCCTCCCATATCTCTCACTCCAGTATGTTGTTATGGCAGTGTGCAGATTTGGGACTAGGTCCTCGAGTACTTTCCAGGTATATATTATCATGTACCTCTCTCTCCTCTGCTCCAGTGAGTACATATTCAATATTTGAAGGCGTTCCCAGTAACTTAGGTGCTTTACTGGTTTTATGTGAGCCGTGAACGATCTCTGTATTTGTTCCATTTCCGATATTTCTCTTGTTTCGAACGGGGCCGTCAACACTGAGCAATATTCCAAGGGAGGGAGGGAGCACTAGCGATTTGAAGAGTGTCACCATTGGCATTATTTCCCTTGTTTTGAAAGTTCTCATTATCCACCCGGCCATCCTAATGGTTGTCGTGATCTTGGTCATATTATGTCCCTTAAAATAAAGGTCAACTGACATAATTATTCCCAAGTGTTCCACGTGTTCCTTTCGTTCTGTTTGGTGACCTTCTTGAGTTTTGTATATAGTGCTCCTTTAGAGTTCTTCATTCTTTCCATACCTAAGCAGCTGGAACTTACCACCACTGAACGTCATGTTGTTCTTCACTGCCCACTGGAAAACACTGCTTATGTCTTCCTGTAATTTTTCAGTGTCTTGTACCGTCATGTTTATTTTAGTGTCGTCTGCGAATGATGATAGAAAACAGTGACTGGTGTTTTTATCTGTCTTCTGTGAGGATGAGAAACAGCAGCGGTGCCAGGACAGTACCTCGGGAAACAACATTTTACCTCACTGATGCTGGATCTTGCTCTGTTTACTACCACTTTGTGTTCTGTGTGTTAGGAACCCGAAAATCCATCTGCCTACCTTCCCTGAGATGTCTATGGCCCTCATTTTGTGCGCCATCACTCCATGATCGTATTTGTCGAACGTGTTTTGCAAAATCTGTATAAATAATAATAATAATAATAATAATAATAATGGATAAATATAATATAAAAATAGGAATTTCTTGAATTATAAAAACTGTTGATATTATTAATGACTCTGGATATAATGCTTATAATCATAAGTATAATTTTTGAAGTGGTAAGCCAGCGGAAGGTATCGGTCAGATGACCAAAAGGCTCTGGTGTGCATGTAACTAAAGCCCGCGTCGGAAAACACTTGTTCTGCTTCCTGGCAAACAATATTTTTGTTTTCACTAAACGAGCCCTGACCCCGGCCGGGCTGCGGGAGTAGAAGGACTCTCGAAACTCATCAAAGGTATATGTCGACCCCTTCGACCATCTTGGGAACCGTGGTCTAGAATGTTTGCTAGTCTGGTCTGGTGTAGTCTGGTCTGGTGTAGTCTGGTCTGGTCTGGTGTAGTCTGGTCTGGTCTGGTGTAGTCTGGTCTGGTGTAGTCTGGTCTGGTGTAGTCTGGTCTGGTGTAGTCTGGTCTGTTGTATTCAGGTCTGGTGTAGTCTGGTCTGGTGTAGTCAGGTCTGGTCTGGTGTAGTCTGGTCTGGTGTAGTCATGTCTGGTCTGGTGTAGTCTGGTCTGGTGTAGTCAGGTCTGGTCTGGTGTAGTCTGGTCTGGTGTAGTCAGGTCTGGTCTGGTGTAGTCTGGTTTGGTGTAGTCTGGTCTGGTGTAGTCAGGTCTGGTCTGGTGTAGTCTGGTCTGGTGTAGTCAGGTCTGGTCTGGTGTAGTCTGGTCTGGTGTAGTCAGGTCTGGTCTGGTGTAGTCTGGTCTGGTGTAATCAGGTCTGGTCTGGTTTAGTCTAGTCTAATCTGGTCCAGTCTAGACTAATTTAGTCTGGTCTGGTGTGCAGCCATGAGTCAGACATATTGCCCAGTGGTCCACAAACAAAGGTAAACAAACACCAGGACATATTTGTTAGAAATCGTTCCACTGCTGCTTCCCTGATGACTTCTAACACACACACAGAAGACAGTATATACAGAGGGAGAGTGAGGTGTGAGTGACGCACTGTTTACCTGGGATGATGTAAACAGTGGGATCTTGTGACTCCCGTGTTGATAGGCGGAGCTTTGCTTGATTCACGGGGATGTTTTTT
Organism: Cherax quadricarinatus; assembly: GCF_026875155.1. Lineage (NCBI taxonomy): Eukaryota > Metazoa > Arthropoda > Malacostraca > Decapoda > Parastacidae > Cherax > Cherax quadricarinatus. The sequence goes on along the minus strand of NC_069451.1, from coordinate 30,511,300 downwards.
AATGGTTTTGCAGTCTCAGTAGCTCAGTTGACTAAGACTGATCGCCCAGTCTGGTACCTGGGGGACTCTCGTAGTCTTTGCTACAGTCTGGTACCTGGGGGACTCTCGTAGTCTTTGCTACAGTCTGGTACCTGGGGGACTCTCATAGTCTTGGCTACAGTCTGGTGCCTCGGGGACTCTCATAGTCTTGGCTACAGTCTGGTACCTGGGGGACTTTCATAGTCTTGGCTACAGTCTGGTACCTGGGGGACTCTCGTAGTCTTTGCTACAGTCTGGTGCCTGGGGGACTCTCATAGTCTTGGCTTCAGTCTGGTACCTGGGGGACTTTCATAGTCTTGGCTTCAGTCTGGTACCTGGGGGACTTTCATAGTCTTGGCTACAGTTTGGTACCCGGGAGACTCTTATAGTCTTGGTTACAGTCTGGTACCTGGGAGACTCTCGTAGTCTTGGCTACAGTCTGGTACCTGGGGGACTCTCGTAGTCTTGGCTACAGTCTGGTACCTGGGAGACTCTCATAGTCATGGATACAGTCTGGTACCTGGGAGACTCTCATAGTCTTGGACACAGTCTGGTACCTGGGAGACTCTCATAGTATTGGCCACAGTCTGGTACCTGGGAGACTCTCATAGTCTTGGCCACAGTCTGGTACCTGGGAGACTCTCATATCTTGGAACATCTGTACCGGGGAGACTTTAGTCTTGGCACAGTCTGGTACCGGAGACTCCTTTTGGCTACAGCCCTGTACTGGAGACCTCAGTCTTGGCCACAGTCTGGTACCTGGGAACTCCAAGTCTTGGGCATACAGCCCGGTACCTGGGAGACTCTCGTAGTCTTGGCTACAGTCTGGTACCTGGGAGACTCTCGTAGTCTTGGCAACAGTCTTGGCTACAGTCTTGGCAACAGTCTTGGCAACAGTCTTGGCAACAGTCTTGGCAACAGTCTTGGCAACAGTCTTGGCTACAGTCTTGGCAACAGTCTTGGCAACAGTCTTGGCTACAGTCTTGGCTGCAGTCTTGGCAACAGTCTTGGCAACAGTCTTGGCAACAGTCTTGGCAACAGTCTTGGCAACAGTCTTGGCAACAGTCTTGGCAACAGTCTTGGCAACAGTCTTGGCTACAGTCTTGGCTACAGTCTTGGCAACAGTCTTGCAAACAGTTTGGCAACAGTCTTGGGCAACATCTTGGCAACAGTCTTGGCAACAGTCTTGGCAACAGTCTTGGCAACAGTCTTGGCAACAGTCTTGGCAACAGTCTTTGCAACAGTCTTGGCAACAGTCTTGGCAACAGTCTTGGCAGCAGTCTTGGCAACAGTCTTGGCAACAGTCTTGGCAACAGTCTTGGCAACAGTCTAGGCTACAGTCTTGGCAACAGTCTTGGCAACAGTCTTGGCAACAGTCTTGGCAACAGTCTTGGCTACAGTCTTGGTTACAGTCTTTGCTGCAGTCTTGGCAACAGTCTTGGCAACAGTCTTGGCAACAGTCTTGGCAACAGTCTTGGCAACAGTCTTGGCTACAGTGTTGGCAACAGTCTTGGCTACAGTCTTGGCAACAGTCAGGCTCAGTGTTGGCAACAGTCTGGTCAAGTCTTGGCAACAGTCTTGGCTACAGTGTTGGCAACAGTCTTGGCAACAGTCTTGGCAACAGTCTTGGCTACAGTGTTGGCAACAGCCTTGGCTACAGTCTTGGCAACAGTCTTGGCAACAGTCTTGGCTACAGTGTTGGCAACAGTCTTGGCAACAGTCTTGGCAACAGTCTTGGCTACAGTGTTGGCAACAGTCTTGTCAACAGTCTTGGCAACAGTCTTGGCTACAGTGTTGGCAACAGCCTTGGCTACAGTCTTGGCAACAGTCTTGGCTACAGTCTTGGCTACAGTCTTGGCTACAGTCTTGGTTACAGTTTTGGCAACAGTCTTGGCAACAGTCTTGGCTACAGTTTGGCACATATTGCAACAGCCCTTGGCTACAGGTTGGCAACAGGTTGCAACGTGTTGGCAACAGTCTTGGCAACGTTGGCACAGTCTTGGCTACAGTTTTGGCAACAGTATGGCAACAGTCCTTGGCTACAGTTTGGCAACACTTGGCTACAGTCTTGGCTACAGTCTTGGCTACAGTCTTGGCAACAGTCTTGGCAACAGTCTTGGCTACAGTCTTGGCTACAGTGTTGGCAACAGTATTGGGCAACAGTCGGTACAGTGTTGCAACAGGTTTGGCAACATCTTGCAACAGCTTGGCAACATCTTGGCACGGGTCTTGGCTACAGTCTTGGCAACATCTTGGCTACAGTCTTGGCTACAGTCTTGGCAACAGTCTTGGCAACAGTCTTGGCAACAGTCTTGGCAACATCTGGCAACAGTCTTGGCAACAGTCTGGCAACAGTCTTGGCTACAGTTTTGGGCTGCAGTTTTGGGCAACATCTTGGCTACAGTCTTGGGCTACAGTCTTGGCAACAGTCTTGGCAACAGTTTGGCAACATCTGCAACAGCCCTTGGCAACAATCTTGGCAACAGTCTGCTACAGTCTTGGCTACAGCCCTTTGCAACGTCTTGGCTACAGGTTGGCAACACTGTGCTACAGTCTTGGCAACATCTGGACAGTGTTGGCAACAGTCTTGAACATCTTGGCAACATCTTGGCTACAGTGTTGGCCACAGGCCTTGCTACAGTTTTGGGCAACAGTCTGGAAACACTTGGCTACAGTTTTTGGCAACATCTTGGCAACAGTTTGGCTACAGTGTTGGCAACAGTCTTGGCAACAGTCTTGGCAACATTTTGGGCTACAGTTTGGCAACCTGGCTACAGTCTTGGCAACAGTCTTGGCTACAGTCTTGGGCTACAGTCTTGGCTACAGTCTTGGTTCAGTTTTTGCACTCTGGCAACAGTCTTGGCTACAGTGTTGGCAACATATTGGCAACAGTCTTGGCTACAGTTTGGCAACAGTGTTGGCAACAGTGTTGGCAACAGCCCTTGGCAACAGTCTTGGCACAGTCTTGGCTACATGTTGGCAACAGTGTTGGCAACAGTCTTGGCTACAGTGTTGGCAACCCTTGCTACAGTCTTGGCTACATCTTGGCTACACTTGCAAAGCTTGGCAACAGTCTTGGCCACGTTTTGGCTACAGTGTTGGCAACAGTGTGGCAACAGCCCTTGGCTACAGTTTTGGGCAACGGGTGTTGGCAACAGTCTTGGCAACAGTTTGCAACAGCCCTTGCTACCCCTTGGCAAACAGCTTGGCAACAGTCTTGGGCTACAGTCTTGGCTACAGTCTTGGCAACAGTCTTGGCAACAGTCTTGGCACAGTTTTGGGCAACAGTCTTGGCACAGTCTTGGCAACAGTCTTGGCAACAGTCTTGGCTACAGTCTTGGCTGCAGTCTTGCAACAGTCTTGGCTACAGTCTTGCTAGTCTTGCAACAGTCTCTGGCAACATCTTGGCAACAGTCTTGGCAACAGTCTTGGCAACAATCTTGGCAACAGTCTTGGCAACAGTCTTGGCTACAGTCTTTGCAACAGTCTTGGCAACAGTTTTGCAACCCTGGCAACAGTTTTGGGCTACAGTCTTGGCTACAGTCTTGGCAACATCTTGCAACAGTCTTGACTACAGTCTTGGCTACAGTCTTGGCTACAGCCCTTGGCAACAGTCTTGGCAACAGTCTTGGCTACAGCCCTTGGGCTACAGCTTGCACAGTCTTGGCAAAGTCTGGCTACAGTCTTGGCTACAGTCTTGGCTAACCAGTTTTGGCAACAGCTTGGTACAGTCTTGGCAACAGTCTTGGCTACATTCTGGCAACAGTCTTGGCACAGTCTTGGCACAGTCTTGGCAACAGTCTTGGCTACAGTCTTGGCTACAGTCTTGGCTACAGTTTTGGCAACAGTCTTGGCTACAGTCTTGGCAACAGTCTTGGCTACAGTCTTGGCTACAGTCTTGGCTACAGTCTTGGCTACAGTCTTGGCTACAGTCTTGGCTACAGTTTTGGCAACAGTCTTTGCTACAGTCTTGGCTACAGTCTTGGCTACAGTCTTGGCAACAGTCTTGGCAACAGTTTTGGCAACAGTCTTGGCTACAGTCTTGGCAACAGTCTTGGCTACAGTCTTGGCTACAGTTTTGGGCAACAGTCTTGGCAACAGTCTTGGCTACAGTCTTGGCTACAGTCTTGGCTACAGTCTTGGCTACAGTCTTGGCAACAGTCTTGGCTACAGTTATGGCAACAATCTTGGCAACAGTCTTGGCAACAGTCTTGGCAACAGTCTTGGCAACAGTCTTGGCAACAGTCTTGGCAACAGTCTTGGCTACAGTCTTGGCTACAGTCTTGGCTACAGTCTGCAAGTTTTGCAACATTTTGGGCTACAGTCTTGGCAAAAAGTCTTGGCAACAGTCTTGGCAACAGTCTTGGCAACAGTCTTGGCAACAGTCTTGGCTACAGTCTTGGCAACAGTCTTGGCAACAGTCTTGGCTACATTAGAAACATCTGGCAACAGTTTGGACGTTTTGGCAACAGTCTTGGCTACAGTCTTGGCTACAGTCTTGGCTACAGTTTTGGCAACAGTTTTGGGACAGTCTTGGCTACAGTCTTGCTACAGTCTGGCTACAGTCTTGGCAACAGCCCTTGGGCTACAGTCTTGGCAACAGTCTTGGCTACAGTCTTGGCAACAGTTTTGGGCAACAGTCTTGGCAACAGTCTTGGCAACAGTCTTGCACATTGGCTACAGTCTTGGCAAACAGTCTTGGCAACAGTCTTGGCAACATCTTGGCTACAGTTAGCAACGGTCTGAAACAGTCTTGGCAACATCTTGGCAACAGTCTTGGGCTACAGTCTTGGCTACAGTCTTGGCAAACAGTCTTGGCAACAGTCTTGGGCCTACAGTCTTGGCTACAGTCTTGGCTAAGTTTGGGCTACAGTCTTGGCAACAGTTTTGGCTACATTTCTTGGCTACAGTCTTGGCTACAGTCTTGGCTACAGTTTTGGCAACAGTCTTGGCAACAGTCTTGGCAACAGTCTTGGCTACAGTTTTGGGGCTACAGTCTTGGAAACAGTCTTGGCAACAGTCTTGGAACAGTTATGGCAACAGTCTTGGCAACAGTCTTGCAACAGTCTTGAAACATCTGAAACAGTCATGGCTACAGTCTTGGCAACAGTTTTGGGCAACAGTCTTGGCAACAGTCTTGGCAACAGTCTTGGCTACAGTCTTGCTACAGCCCTTGGCAACAGTCTTGGCAACAGTTTTGGGCACAGTCTTGCTACAGTCTTGGGCAACAGTCTTGGTACAGTCTTGGCTACAGTCTTGGCAACAGTTGAAACATCTTGGCTACAGTCTTGGCTACATTTTGGCTCAGTCTTGGCACAGTCTTGGCAACAGTTTTGGGCTACAGTTATGGCAACAGTTTTTGGCAATATCTGGCACAGCTTGGCAACAGTCTGCAACAGTCTTGGCAACAGTCTTGGCAACAAGTTTTGGCTACAGTCTTGGCTACAGTCTTGGCTACAGTCTTGCTACAGTTTTGGGCAACAGTTTTGGGCAGCGGGCAACAGTTTGGCAACAGCCCTTGGGGCAACAGTCTTGGCAACAGTCTTGGCAACAGTCTTGGCTACAGTCTTGGCTACAGTCGTGGCAACAGTCTTGGCAACAGTCTTGGCTACAGTTAGGCAACAGTCTTGGCAACAGTCTTGGCAACAGTCTTGGCAACAGTCTTGGCTACAGTCTTGGCTACAGTCTTGGCTACAGTCTTGGCAACAGTCTTGGCAACAGTCTTGGCTACAGTCTTGGCTACAGTCTGCTACAGCCCCTTGGCAACAGTCTTGGTTTATAGTCTTGGAAAACAGTCTTGCTACAGTTTTGGGCACAGTCTGCAACAGTCTTGGCAACAGTCTTGGCAACAGTCTTGGCTACAGTCTTGGCTACAGTCTTGGCAACAGTCTTGGCAACAGTCTTGGCTACAGTTATGGCAACGGTCTTGGCAACAGTCTTGGCAACAGTCTTGGCAACAGTCTTGGCTACAGTCTTGGCTACAGTCTTGGCTACAGTCTTGGCAACAGTCTTGGCAACAGTCTTGGCTACAGTCTTGGCTACAGTCTTGGCTACAGTCTTGGCAACAGTCTTGGCTACAGTCTTGGCTACAGTCTTGTCTACAGTCTTGGCTACAGTTTTGGCAACAGTCTTGGCAACAGTCTTGGCAACAGTCTTGGCTACAGTCTTGGCTACAGTCTTGGCAACAGTCTTGGCAACAGTCTTGGATACAGTTATGGCAACAGTCTTGGCAACAGTCTTGGCAACAGTCTTGGCAACAGTCTTGGCAACAGTCATGGCTACAGTCTTGGCAACAGTCTTGGCAACAGTCTTGGCAACAGTCTTGGCAACAGTCTTGGCAACAGTCTTGGCTATAGTCTTGGCAACAGTCTTGGCAACAGTCTTGGCAACAGTCTTGGCTACAGTCTTGGCAACAGTCTTGTCAACAGTCTTGGCAACATCTTGCTACTATGGCAACACTTGGCAACAGTTTGGCTACAGTCTTGGCAACAGTCTTGGCAACAGTCTTGGCTACAGTTATGGCAACAGTCTTGGCTACAGTCTTGGCTACAGTCTTGGCTACAGTCTTGGCTACAGTCTTGGCTACAGTTTGGCTACAGTCTTGCTACAGTCTTGCTACAGTCTTGGCTACAGTCTTGGCAACAGTTTGCAACAGTCTTGGGCAACAGTCTTGGCTACAGTCTTGGCTAAAAGTCTTGGCTACAGTCTTGGCGGAACAGTCTTGGCTACATTTCTTGGCAACAGTCTTGGCTACAGTCTTGGCTACAGTCTTGGCTACAGTCTTGGCAACAGTCTTGGCAACAGTCTTGGCTACAGTCTTGGCTACAGTCTTGGCAACAGTTTTGGGCAACAGTTTGGCACGGGTTTGGAAACATCTTGGCAACATTTGGTCTACAGTCTTGGCAGCAGTCTTGGCAACAGTCTTGGCAACAGTCTTGGCAACAGTCTTGGCAACAGTCTTGGCAACAGTCTTGGCAGCAGTCTTGGCAACAGTCTTGGCAACAGTCTTGGCAACAGTCTTGGCTACACTGGATACTTTTGGCCTACAGTCTGGCAACAGTCTTGGCAACAGTTTGGCACGTTTGGCTACAGTCTTGGATCGTCTTGTACAGTCTTGGCAACAGTCTTGGCAGCAGTCTTGGCAACAGTCTTGGCTACAGTCTTGGATACAGTCTTGGATACAGTCTTGGCAACAGTCTTGGCAACAGTCTTGGATACAGTCTTGGCAACAGTCTTGGCAACAGTCTTGGCTACAGTTTTGGATACAGTCTTGGCTACAGTCTTGGCAACAGTCTTGGCAACAGTCTTGGCTACAGTTTTGGGCAACAGCCTTGCTACAGCCCTTGGCAACATTGGCACATTCTTGGCTACAGTCTTGGCTAACCTAGGTTACATTTGGCAACATTTTGGGCAACAGTCTTGGGCTACGTGTTGGCAACAGTATGCAACAGTCTTGGCTACAGTGTTGGCAACAGTGTTGGCAACAGTGTTGGCAACAGTCTTGGCAACAGTCTTGGCAACAGTCTTGGCTACAGTGTTGGCAACAGTGTTGGCAACAGTCTTGGCTACAGTGTTGGCAACAGCCTTGGCTACAGTCTTGGCTACAGTCTTGGCTACAGTCTTGGCAACAGTCTTGGCAACAGTCTTGGCTACAGTCTTGGCTACAGTTTGCAACATTTTTGGCAACAGTCTTGGTTTACAGTGTTGGCAACAGTTTGGCAACAGCCCTTGGCAACAGTTTTTGGCAACAGTCTTGGCAACAGTCTTGGCTACAGTTTGGCAACATCTTGGTACGTCTTGGGCTACAGTTTTGGGCACTTGGCAACAGTTTTGGGCAACAGTCTTGGCAACAGTCTTGGCAACAGTCTTGGCAACAGTCTTGGCAACAGTCTTGGCTACAGTCTTGGCTGCAGTCTTGCAACAGTCTTGGCTACAGTCTTGGCTACAGTCTTGGCAACAGTCTTGGCAACAGTCTTGGCAACAGTCTTGGCAACAGTCTTGGCAACAGTCTTGGCAACAGTCTTGGCTACTCTTGCTACAGTCTTTGCAACGCCCTTGGCTACAGTGTTGGCAACAGTCTTGGCTACATCTTGGCAACAGTCTTGGCTACAGTGTTGCACATCTTGGCAACAGTCTTGGAAACATTGGCTCTGTTGGCCACAGCCTTGGCTACAGTCTTGGCAACAGTCTTGGCAACAGTCTTGGCAAACAGTGTTGGCAACAGTCTTGGCAACAGTTTGCACAGTTTGGCAACAGTCTTGGCAACAGTTTTGGCAACAGTCTTGGCTACAGTGTTGGGCAACACCCTTTGGGCTACAGTCTTGGCAACAGTCTTGGCACAGTCTTGGCAAACAGCCCTTGGCTACAGTTTTGGGTTACAGTTTTGGCACAGTCTTGGCAAAAATCTTGGCTACAGTGTTGGCAACATTTGCACAGTCGGTACAGTGTTGGCAACAGTGTTGGCAACAGTGTTGGCAACAGTCTTGGCAACAGTCTTGGCAACAGTCTTGGCTACAGTGTTGGCAACAGTGTTGGCAACAGTCTTGGCTACAGTGGGAAACAGCCTGGCTACAGTCTTGGCTACAGCTTGGCTTCTTGGCAACAGCCCTTGGCAACAGTCTTGGCTACAGTCTTGGCTACAGTGTTGGCAACAGTGTTGGCAACAGTCTTGGCTACAGTGTTGGCAACAGTGTTGGCAACAGTCTTGGCAACAGTCTTGGCAACAGTCTTGGCTACAGTCTTGGCTACAGTCTTGGCAACAGTCTTGGCTACAGTCTTGGCTACAGTCTTGGCAACAGTCTTGGCAACAGTCTTGGCAACAGTCTTGGCAACAGCCCTTGGCAAGTCTTGAACATCTTGGCAACAGTCTTGGCTACAGTCTTGGCTGCAGCCCTTGGGCAACATCGGGCACGTTTTGGCTACAGTCTTGGCAACAGTCTTGGAACAGCCCCTTGGCAACAGTCTTGGCAACAGTCTTGGCAACAATCTTGGCAACAGTCTTGGCTACAGTCTTGGCTACAGTCTTTGCAACAGTCTTGGCAACAGTCTTGGCTACAGTCTTGGCAACAGTCTTGGCTACAGTCTTGGCTACAGTCTTGGCAACAGTCTTGGCAACAGTCTTGACTAACTTGGCTACAGTCTTGGCTACAGTTGGGCAACAGTCTTGGCAACAGTCTTGGCTACAGTCTTGGCTACAGTCTTGGCTACAGTCTTGGCAACAGTCTTGGCTACAGTCTTGGCTACAGTCTTGGCTACAGTTTTGGCAACAGTCTTGGATACAGTCTTGGCAACAGTCTTGGCTACAGTCTTGGCAACAGTCTTGGGCTACATTTTGGGCTACAGTCTTGGCAACAGTCTTGGCTACAGTTTGGCTACAGTCTTGGCTACAGTCTTGGCAACAGTCTTGGCTACAGTCTTGGCAACAGTCTTGGCTACAGTCTTGGCTACAGTCTTGGCTACAGTCTTGGCTACAGTTTTTGCTACAGTCTTGGCTACAGTTTGGCAACAGTCTTTTGCTACGTCTTGGCTACAGTCTTGGCAAACAGTCTGGCAACAGTCTTGGCAACAGTTTGGCAACATCTTGGCTACAGTCTTGGCAACAGTCTTGGCTAACAGTTTTGGCTACAGCCCTTGGCAACAGTCTTGGCAACAGTCTTGGCTACAGTCTTGGCTACAGTCTTGGCTACAGTCTTGGCTACAGTCTTGGCAACAGTCTTGGCTACAGTTATGGCAACAATTTTGGCAACTTTGGCAACAGTCTGGCAACATCTTGGCAACACTTGGAAACAGCTTGGCAACAGTCTTGGCTACAGTTTTGCTACACTTGGCTACGTCTTGGCTACAGTCTTGGCAACAGTCTTGGCTACAGTCTTGGCAACAGTCTTGGCAACAGTCTTGGCAACAGTCTTGGCAACAGTCTTGGCAACAGTCTTGGCTACAGTCTTGGCTACAGTCTTGGCAACAGTCTTGGCAACAGTCTTGGCTACAGTTATGGCAACAGTCTTGGCAACAGTCTTGGCAACAGTCTTGGCAACAGTCTTGGCTACAGTCTTGGCTACAGTCTTGGCTACATTTTGGGCAACATTTTGGCTACAGTCTTGGGCAACAGTTTTGGGCTACAGTCTGCTCAGTTTGGCAACAGTCTTGGCTACAGTCTTGGCAACAGTCTTGGCTACAGTCTTGGCAACAGTCTTGGCAACAGTCTTGGCAACAGTCTTGGCAACAGTCTTGGCAACAGTTTTGGGCTACAGCTTGCAAGTCTTGGCAACAGTCTTGGCAACAGTCTTGGCTACATTTTGGCAACGGTTTGCACATTGGCAACAGTCTTGGCAACAGTCTTGGCTACAGTTTTGGGCTACAGTCTTGGGCTACAGTCTTGGCAACAGTCTTTGGCAACAGTCTTGGCTACAGTCTTGGCTACAGTCGGGCTACAGTCTTGGCAACAGTCTTGGCTACAGTTTTGGGCTACAGTCTTGGGCTACAGTCTTGGCTACAGTTTTGGCAACAGTTTTGGGCAACAGTTTTGCAACAGTCTTGGCTACAGTCTTGCTAAGCTTGGCAACAGTCTTGGCACAGTCTTGGTACAGTTTGCAACAGTTTTGGCACAGTTTTGGCAACAGTCTTGGCAACAGTCTTGGCAACAGTCATGGCTACAGTTTTGGGCAACAGTCTTGCAACAGTCTTGGCAACAGCCCTTGGCAACAGTCTTGGCTACGTTGGTACAGTCCTGGCAACAGTCTTGGCACAGTTTGCAACAGCCCTTGGCTACAGTCTTGGCAACAGTCTTGGCTACAGTCTTGGCTACAGTCTTGGCAACAGTCTGGCAACAGTCTTGGCAAACAGTCTGGCTACAGTCTGCTACACTTGGCAACAGTCTTGGAAACAGCTTGCTACAGTTATGGCAACAGTTTTGGCAATAGTTTTGGGACAGTCTTGCACCAGTCTTGCAACAGTTTTGGGACAGTCTTGGCAACAGTCTTGGTTTACAGTCTTGGCTACAGTCTTGGCTACGTCTTGGTTTCAGTCTGGCAACAGTCATTGCTACAGTCTTGGAAACAGTTTTGGGCAACAGTCTTGGCAACAGTCTTGGCAACAGTCTTGGCAACAGTCTTGGCTACAGTCTTGGCTACAGTCGTGGCAACAGTCTTGGCAACAGTCTTGGCTACAGTTATGGCAACAGTCTTGGCAACAGTCTTGGAAACCCAGTTTGGCAACAGTCTTGGCTACAGTCTTGGCTACAGTCTTGGCTACAGTCTTGGCAACAGTCTTGGCTACAGTCTTGGCTACAGTCTTGGCTACAGTCTTGGCTACAGTCTTGGCAACAGTCTTGGCTATAGTCTTGGCAACAGTCTTGGCTACAGTCTTGGCAACAGTTTGGAAAACAGTCTTGGCAACAGTTTTGGGCAACAGTCTTGGCTACAGTCTTGGCTACAGTCTTGGCAACAGTCTTGGCAACAGTCTTGGCTACAGTTATGGCAACGGTCTTGGCAACAGTCTTGGCAACAGTCTTGGCAACAGCTTGCTCAGTTTTGGGTAGTCTTGCTACAGTCTGCACATCTTGCTACAGCCCCTTGGCTACAGTCTTGGCTACAGTCTTGGCTACAGCTGGCAACAGTCTTGGCATACAGTCTTGGCTACAGTCTTGGCTACAGTCTTGGCTACAGTTTTGGCAACAGTCTTGGCAACAGTCTTGGCAACAGTCTTGGCTACAGTCTTGGCTACAGTCTTGGCAACAGTCTTGGACAGTTTTGATACAGTTATGGCAACAGTCTGGAAACCCAGTCTTGGCAACAGTCTTGGCAACAGTCTTGGCAACAGTCATGCTACAGTCTTGGCAACCTTGGCAACAGTCTTGGCAACAGTCTTGGCAACAGTCTTGGCAACAGTCTTGGCTATAGTCTTGGCAACAGTCTTGGCAACAGTCTTGGCAACAGTCTTGGCTACAGTCTTGGCAACAGTCTTGTCAACAGTCTTGGCAACAGTCTTGGCTACAGTTATGGCAACAGTCTTGGCAACAGTTTTGGCTACAGTCTTGGCAACAGTCTTGCAACAGTTTTGGGCTACATTTATGGAAAACAGTCTTGGCTACAGTCTTGGCAAACAGTTTTGGGCTACAGTCTTGGCTACAGTCTTGGCTACAGTCTTGGCTACAGTCTTGGCTACAGTCTTGGCTACAGTCTTGGCTACAGTCTTGGCTACAGTCTTGGCAACAGTCTTGGCAACAGCGGCTCAGTCTGGCAAACAGTCTTGGTTTACAGTTTTGGCTACAGTCTTGGCAAACAGTCTTGGCAACAGCCCTTGGCTACAGTCTTGGCTACAGTCTGCCACAGTCTTGGCTACAGTTTTGGGCTACAGTCATGGCAACAGTCTGGCAACAGTCTTGGCTACAGTCTTGGCACAGTCTTGGCAACAGTCTTGGCAACAGTTTGGCGAGCTTGGCAACAGTCTTGGCAACAGTCTTGCAAACAGTCTTGGCAGCATCTTGCAACAGTCTTGGCAACAGTCTTGGCAACAGTCTTGGCAACAGTCTTGGCAACAGTCTTGGCAGCAGTCTTGGCAACAGTCTTGGCAACAGTCTTGGCAACAGTCTTGGCTACAGTCTTGGATACAGTCTTGGCTACAGTCTTGGCAACAGTCTTGCAACGTTTGGCAACATCTTGGTACAGTCTGGATCAGTCTTGGCTACAGTCTTGGCAACATTTGGGCAGCAGTCTTGCAACATCTTGGCTACAGTCTTGGATACAGTCTTGGATACAGTCTTGGCAACAGTCTTGGCAACAGTCTTGGATACAGTCTTGGCAACAGTCTTGGCAACAGTCTTGCTACAGTTTTGATACAGTCTTGGCTACAGTCTTGGCAACAGTCTTGGATACAGTCTTGGCAACAGTCTTGGCAACAGTCTTGGCTACAGTTTTGGATACAGTCTTGGCTACAGTCTTGGCAACAGTCTTGGCAACAGTCTTGGCTACAGTCTTGGATACAGTTTGGCTACAATTGGCAACAGTCTGCAACATCTTGGCAACATCTGGATACAGTCTGAACAGTCTGCAACTTTGGATACAGTCTGATACAGTCTTGGCTACAGTGTTGGCAACAGTCTTGGCAACAGTCTTGGAAACAGTCTTGGCAACAGTCTTGGCTACAGTCTTGGATACAGTCTTGGCTACAGTCTTGGCAACAGTCTTGGCAACAGTCTTGGCAACAGTCTTGGCAGCAGTCTTGGCTACAGTCTTGGCAACAGTCTTGGCAACAGTCTTGGCTACAGTCTTGGCTACAGTCTTGGCAACAGTCTTGGCAACAGTCTTGGCAGCAGTCTTGGCAACAGTCTTGGCAACAGTCTTGGCTACAGTCTTGGCAGCAGTCTTGGCAACAGTCTTGGCAACAGTCTTGGCAGCAGTCTTGGCAACAGTTTTGGCAACAGTCTTGGCAACAGGTCTTGGCAGCAGCCCTTGGCAACAGCCCTTGGCAACAGTCTTGGCAACAGTCTTGGCAGCAGTCTTGGCAACATCTTGGCAACAGTCTTGGCAGCAGTCTTGGCAACAGCCCTTGGCACTAGCCCTTGGCTACAGTTTTGGGCAACAGTCTTGGGCTACATTCTTGGCTACAGTCTTGGCAACAGTCTTGGCAACAGTCTTGGCTACAGTCTTGGCTACAGTCTTGGCTACAGTCTTGGCACAGTCTTGGCTACAGTCTTGGCAACAGTCTTGGCAACAGTCTTGGCTACGCTTGGCTACAGTCTTGGCAACAGTCTTGGCTACAGTCTTGGCAACGTCTTGGCAACAGTTTTGGGCTACAGTCTTGGCAACAGTCTTGGCAACAGTCTTTGGCTACAGTCTTGGCTACATCTTGGCTACATCTTGGCAACAGTCTTGGCAACAGTCTTGGCTACAGTCTTGGCAACAGTCTTGGCAACAGTCTTGGCACAGTCTTGGCTACAGTCTTGGCTACAGTCTTGGCTACAGTCTTGGCTACAGTCTTGGCAACAGTCTTGGCAACAGTCTTGGCAACAGTCTTGGCAACACTGACAGTCTTGGCTACTGTCTTGGCTACATTTTGCACAGTCTGGCAACAGTCTTGGCTACAGTCTTGGCAACAGTCTTGGCAACAGTCTTGGCTACAGTCTTGGCTACAGTCTTGGCTACAGTCTTGGCTACAGTCTTGGCTACAGTCTTGGCAACAGTCTTGGCTACAGTCTTGGCAACAGTCTTGGCTACAGTCTTGGCTACAGTCTTGGCTACAGTCTTGGCTACAGTCTTGGCTACAGTCTTGGCTACAGTCTTGGCTACAGTCTTGGCAACAGTCTTGGCTACAGTCTTGGCAACAGTCTTGACTACAGTCTTGGCTACAGTCTTGGCTACAGTCTTGACAAACAGTCTGGCTACAGTCTTGGCTACAGTCTTGGCTACAGTCTTGGCTACAGTCTTGGCAACAGTCTTGGCAACAGTCTTGGCTACAGTCTTGGCTACAGTCTTGGCTACAGTCTTGGCAACAGTCTTGGCTACAGTCTTGGCTACAGTCTTGGCAACAGTCTTGGCTACAGTCTTGGCAACAGTCTTGACTACAGTCTTGGCTACAGTCTTGGCTACAGTCTTGACTACAGTCTTGGCTACAGTCTTGGCAACAGTCTTGGCAACAGTCTTGGCTACAGTCTTGGCTACAGTCTTGGCTACAGTCTTGGCTACAGTCTTGGCTACAGTCTTGGCTACAGTCTTCAACACGGCTGCTTAAAGTTATCATAGAAGTGGATATTTTGAGGTTGGGTTTAATGGGGTTTTAAAACCAGTAATCAACTTCCAGTAGTCAGTGTTTGCACTGCTGGGAGGTTACACCTGCCGGTTTATATATAAATTGTGTCTGCTGGTTTATAAGTTACATCTGCTGGTTTATAAGTATCATCTGCTGGTTTACAAGAACATCTGCTGGTTTACAAGAACAACTGCTGGTTTACAAGAACCATCTGTTGGTTTATAAGTTACATCTGCTGGTTTATAAATACCATCTGCTGGTTTACAAGTACCATCTCTTGGTTTATAAGTACAACTGCTGGTTTATATGTACCATCTGTTGGTTTATATGTACCATGTCCTGGTTTATAAGTACCATCTGCTGGTTTATAAGTACCATCTGCTGGTTTATAAGTACAATAAGTAGATTTTGATATTCGGTCTAAGTACCAAAATGTCCAGTACATCATTCTTGGTGTTACTGAGTGTATATAAGGGACTGTAACATACAGAGTGTATATAAGGGACGGTAACATACACACCCCTTCCTTAACCTTTACCTGCCTAAAGGTCACCGGGGTCAGCTCCCCCCGCGGAATGACGGGGAGGGTAGAAAGCAAATGCGCTGGGCAAACTTTCTGGTTTAGTTCGTTTTGGATTGGAGAAGGACCTGCCTAGTATGGGCCAGTTGGCCTGCCGCAGCGTCCCTCCAGTCCTGCTACATCAACACTGTCTCTCATCCGAAATTTACTGTCATAACAGTAAATCTACATGTATTAATCTAATCCTTTTTGAGGCCTAGTTCCTAGGCCTATTGTGTATTCATATGCTCTTACGCTACCATCCATAGGATGGATATAAAGTGCACTGTCATCCACTGGATGGATATAAGGTACACAGTCAACTAGCCACTGTCATCCACAGGATGGATATAAGGTACACAGTCAACTAGCCACTGTCATCCACTGGATGGATATAAGGTACACAGTCAACTAGCCACTGTCATCCACAGGATGGATATAAGGTACACAGTCAACTAGCCACTGTCATCCACTGGATGGATATAAGGTACACAGTCAACTAGCCACTGTCATCCACAGGATGGATATAAGGTACACAGTCAACTAGCCACTGTCATCCACTGGATGGATATAAGGTACACAGTCAACTAGCCACTGTCATCCACTGGATGGATATAAGGTACACAGTCAACTAGCCACTGTCATCCACTGGATGGATATAAGGTACACAGTCAACTAGCCACTGTCATCCACTGGATGGATATAAGGTACACAGTCAACTAGCCACTGTCATCCACAGGATGGATATAAGGTACGCAGTCAACTAGCCACTGTCATTCACAGGATGGATATAAGGTACACAGTCAACTAGCCACTGTCATCCACTGGATGGATATAAGGTACACAGTCAACTAGCCACTGTCATCCACTGGATGGATATAAGGTACACAGTCAACTAGCCACTGTCATCCACTGGATGGATATAAGGTACACAGTCAACTAGCCACTGTCGTCCACTGGATGGATATAAGGTACACAGTCAACTAGCCACTGTCATCCACTGGATGGATATAAGGTACACAGTCAACTAGCCACTGTCATCCACAGGATGGATATAAGGTACACAGTCAACTAGCCACTGTCATCCACTGGATGTTTATAAGGTACACAGTCAACTAGCCACTGTCATCCACTGGATGGATATAAGGTACATAGTCAACTAGCCACTGTCATCCACAGGATGGATATAAGGTACACAGTCAACTAGCCACTGTCATCCACAGGATGGATATAAGGTACACAGTCAACTAGCCACTGTCATCCACTGGATGGATATAAGGTGCCCAGTCAACTAGCCACTGTCATCCACAGGATGGATATAAGGTACACAGTCAACTAGCCACTGTCATCCACTGGATGGATATAAGGTACACAGTCAACTAGCCACTGTCATCCATTGGATGGATATAAGGTACACTGTCAACTAGCCACTGTCATCCACTGGATGGATATAAGGTACACAGTCAACTAGCCACTGTCATCCACTGGATGGATATAAGGTACACAGTCAACTAGCCACTGTCATCCACTGGATGGATATAAGGTACACAAATAAACTAGCCACTACCGTCCATAGGATGGTAATGGCTAGTCTATTTGACAGACAGTACACAATACTTCCACTAAACACCAGGAGCGCTACAAGGACATGAAAAAAGTTCATGAGTGTCAGAGGACCCCGA
Source organism: Cherax quadricarinatus (assembly GCF_026875155.1). Classification (NCBI taxonomy): domain Eukaryota; kingdom Metazoa; phylum Arthropoda; class Malacostraca; order Decapoda; family Parastacidae; genus Cherax; species Cherax quadricarinatus. The sequence goes on along the minus strand of NC_069451.1, from coordinate 30,494,296 downwards.
CTCCTCAGCGTCCTCCCTCCATGCATAAGGGGAATTACCACTCAACCTCAGAATGACCAGTAACCAGCGGCCAGCAATAACAACATGGTTGATTAGGCAAGCACCAGACAATCTTAGTTCAGCACCACCAGCAACAACAACCTGGTGGACTAGACAAATCTGGTCCAGGACCACCAGCAGTGACAACAACCTGGTGGACCGGACAAGATTGGTCCAGGACCACCAGCAGTAACAACAACCTGGTTGACCAGATAATCCTGGTCCAGGCCCGCCAGGAGGAACAACAATGTGGTTGACCAGACAACTCTGGTCCAGGACCACCAGCAGTAACAACAACCTGGTTGACCAGACAATCCTGGTCCAGGACCACCACCAGCAACAACAACCTGGTTGACCAGACAAACCTGGTCCAGGACGACCACTAGCAACAACAACCTGGTTGACCAGAGAAACCTGGTCCAGGACCACCACCAGCATCAGCAACAACCTGGTGGACCAGACAAGCTTGGTCCGGACCGGGCTACGGACCGTAGAAAAACCCTGTAAACTCATCAAAGGTCACGGACCTGGTCGCGGGGGAGGTTACCTGGTTACCTGGAGGTTATTCCGGGGATCAACGCCCCCGCGGCCCGGTCCATGACCAGGCCTCCCGATGGATCAGGGCCTGATCAACTAGGCTGTTACTGCTGGCCGCACGCAGTCCAACGTACGAGCCACAGCCCGGCTGATCCGGCACTGACTTTAGGTATCTGTCCAGCTCTCTCTTGAAGGCAGCCAGGGGTTTATTGGTAATTCCCCTAATGCTTGATGGGAGGCTGTTGAACAGTTTTGGGCCCCGGACACTTATGGTGTTTTCCCTTAGTGTACCAATGGCGCCCCTACTTTTTATTGGGGGCATTTTGCATCGCCTGCCCAGTCTTTTACTTTCGTAGGGAGTGATTTCTGTGTGCAGATTTGGGACCATTCCTTCCAAGATTTTCCAAGTGTAGATTATGATATATCTCTCCCTCCTGCGTTCCAACGAGTACAAGTCAAGTACTTCCAAGCGTTCCCAGTAGTTAAGGTGCTTGACAGAACTTATACATGCAGTAAAGGATCTCTGTACACTCTCTAGATCTGCGATTTCACCTGCTTTGAATGGAGATGTTAATGTACAGCAGTATTCCAGCCTAGAGAGAACAAGTGATTTGAAAAGGATCATCATGGGCTTGGCATCTCTCGTTTTGAAAGTTCTCATCCATCCTATCATTTTCTTTGCACGTGCGATCGTGGCACTGTTGTGATCCTTGAAAGTGAGATCCTCAGACATTACTACTCCCAGGTCCCTTACATTATTTTTCCGCTCTATTGTATGGCCGGAGTCAGTAGTATACTCTGTTCTAGTTATTATCTCCTCCAGTTTTCCATAACGGAGTAGTTGGAATTTGTCCTCATTGAACTTCATATTGTTTACCGTTGCCCACTGGAAAACTTTGTTTATATCTTCTTGGAGGTTAACCGCGTCCTCAGCAGATGACAGCCTCATGCAGATCCTAGTATCATCCGCAAAGGATGATACGGTGCTGTGGTGTATATCTCTGTTTATGTCTGATATGAGGATAAGGAATAAGATGGGGGCGAGTACTGTGCCTTGTGGAACAGAGCTCTTCACTATGGCAGCCTCCGATTTAAC
>NC_069451.1:30452624-30487624 GCF_026875155.1 Cherax quadricarinatus | reverse complement strand
TGTACAGCCACATCAGGAGGAAAACAACAGTCAAGGACCAGGTAATCAGGCTAAGGAAGGAAGGAGGAGAGACAACAAGAAATGACCGTGAAGTATGTGAGGAACTCAACAAGAGATTCAAAGAAGTGTTCACAGAGGAGACAAAAGGGGCTCCAGAAAGACGGAGAGGTGGGGCACACCACCAGGTGCTGGACACAGTGCACACAACCGAGGAAGAAGTGAAGAGGCTTCTGAGTGAGCTAGATACCTCAAAGGCAATGGGGCCAGATAACATCTCCCCATGGGTATTGAGAGAGGGAGCAGAGGCGCTATGTGTACCCCTAACAACAATATTCAATACATCTATCGAAACAGGGAGATTGCCTAAGGCATGGAAGTCAGCAAATGCAGTCCCAATCTTTAAAAAAGGAGACAGACATGAAGCATTATGCTACAGACCAGTGTCACTGACATGTATAGCATGCAAAATCATGGAGAAGATTATCAGGAGAAGAGTGGTGGAACACCTAGAAAGGAATGATCTCATCAACAGCAGCCAACAAGGTTTCAGGGACGGGAAATCCTGTGTCACAAACCTACTGGAGTTCTATGACATGGTGACAGCAGTAAGACAAGAGAGAGAGGGGTGGGTGGATTGCATATTCTTGGACTGCAAGAATGCGTTTGACACAGTTCCACACAAGAGATTGGTGCAAAAACTGGAGGACCAAGCAGGGATAACAGGGAAGGCACTACAGTGGATCAGGGAATACTTGTCAGGAAGACAGCAGCGAGTCATGGTACGTGGCGAGGTGTCAGAGTGGGCACCTGTGACCAGCGAAGTCCCACAGGGGTCAGTCCTAGGACCATTGCGGTTTCTGGCATTTGTGAATGACATGACGGAAAGAATAACCTGAGGTGTCCCTGTTTGCAGATGATGTGATTTTGATGGAAGAATTCCCTCGACGAAAAACCAGGCAAAACTACAAAGGGATTGGACAGGCTCAGACCTGGTCCAGCAATTGGCTTGGAGTTCAATCCCCCCAAGTGCAAAGTATAAAGATGGGAAGGGCAAAGAAGACCGCAGAGGGGTACAGTCTGGGGGGCCAGAGACTACAACCTCACTCAAGGAAAAAGATCTTGGGTGAGTATAACACCGGCACATCCCCAAAGCGCACTAAACCCAAAAAACCTGCTGCGCATTGGGCCTAGAAAACCCTCAAACAGCTTTGACATTTAAAAAGGGAAACGTTCAGACCCTGTACCCGGTATTTTTAGCCCATATTGGAGTATGCGGCACCATTTTTGGAACCCCACCTCCAACGTGAAGAAACAGAGAAAGGAAAAGGTTTGCACAAGACTAGCCCCAGAGCAAAGAGGTATGCCTACGAGGAGGTTAAAGGGAATCAACCTGACGAACGGGAGGACAGGAGGACAGGGGGGAATGAAACGCATAAAAAAACACGAGAGGAATTGACAATGTGGACAAAGACAGGATGTTCCAGAGATTGGACCAGAAAAAGGGGGACACAGTTGAATTAAAGACACAATGAATAAGGGAGTTGGGAAGTATTTCTTCAGCCACAGGTAGTCAGAAGTGGAAATTTTTGGGAAGCGATGTGGGGAGTAGGATCCATACATAGTTTTTAAGCAGAGGTTATAAACTCACGACTCGGGAAGGACCAATGCGTCAGTGAAGGGGGGGGCCGGGAGCTCGGACTCCCCCCCCGCAACCTAAAATAGGTGAGTACTAGTGAATAAAAACAAATTTTTTCCAGGGGGCAAGGTAAACAATTGAGTCAATGAGGACAAATTCCCCTACCCCTTTATGGAAACTGGGGAAAAAAAAAAAATAAAACAGGTATACTACTGACTCCGGCCATAAAATGAGCGGAAAAATAATGTGGGGACCTGGGAGTAGTAATGTCTGAGAATCTCTTTTTCAAGATCACAACGTGCCACGAGGGCACGTGCAAAAAAATGATGGATGGTAATGAAACTTTAAAAACGGAGATGCCAACCCCCTGAGTTTTTTTCAAATCACTTGTTCTCTCTGGTGGAATATGCTGTACTTAACATCTCCATTCAAAGCAGGTAAAAATCGCAACTAGAGAGTGTACAGAGCCCTTTTTACGCCGTATAAGTTCGTCAAGACTTAACTACTGGAAGTTTGGAAAGATGACTTGTACTCTTTGGAACGGGAGGGGAGAAAAATTCATAGTCTCCTTGGAAAATTTTGGAAGGAATGGCCCCAAAATCTGCACACAAAATCACTCCCTACGAAAGTAAAGACTGGGCAGCGTGCAAAATCCCCCCAATAAAAGTAGGGGCGCCTTTGGTACACAAAAGGGAAAAACCCCAAAGTGTCCGGGGCCCAAAACTGTTTAAACCTCCCATCAAGCATTGGGGGAAATTCCCCAATAAACCCCCTGGGCCTTAAAGAGAGAGCTAAAACAGATCCCTAAAGTCAGGCCGGTCACCGGGGCTGTGTGTACGTGGGACGCGTGGGGGCCAGCAGTAACAGCTTAGTTGATCAGGCCTGATCCACGGGGGGCCGGGTCTGGACCGGCCGCGGGGGCGTTGATCCCCGGAAAAACCCTCCGGGTAACCTCCGGGGAGGCCCACCCTGCCTGTTGCTTGGGTGGTCTAACTGGATCTGAGGAGTTACAGGGCTCTCACAAAAAAAATCCCCATCACTGACGTCACTAAAATAGTCCTAGGGTAGCAAGGGATCGTGCATGTAAAAAAAGGGTGGTGCTAACGGGTACTAATACTATACAACCATGTAGGGGATCAGCAACTATCTGACAAAATGAGAAAGGTGTAGTGAATAGACGAGAGGTGTGGTGAATATGACAAGGGGTGTGAGTGAATATTCACTCAAACACAGTTTATTTTTACGTCTTTGTCCAAATATTTTTGGGAACAAATTTTATTGGGTTTAGAAAAGGGGGTGGTCACATAAGCGTGAGACGGAACCAATCAATTTGACCAAAATGAATGAACTTACATATAGCCAGGGCAGTTCACTCGGAACTAACCACAGTCCCAAACCACACGCCGGTACGGGGCCCCAAACCCCGTACCTCCCCAAATGCCTCCAACAGTCCCTCCAAGACTTCACCCCTTTTTTCCCCGACCCCCTCCCCCACAGCACTCCTCTCAAAATGTCTCTCCAGGCCTGCACCCCCGACTCTGCCGAATCTTCTGCTCGGGAGCTCTGCGCCCCAGCACAGCTCCGCCCCAATCCATGATCGCTCTTTTGGGCTTTTTAATGGTGGCCCAAAGCACCCTCCACAACAGGGTTACGCTACGCCTAGGTTGGGGCGTCAAGAACAAAAGCCTCAGACGGGGGCGGGCACAACGTTTCCCAAAGGGCAAGGTGTGACCAAAAAAATTGGGTTTAAATTTAGGTCCCCCCAGAGACCTCACAACCCCAGCTGGACACATAAAAATATGACGAGAGGTGTGAGTAATTTGAAGGTTTGATGAATTGACAGAGAGGGGGTAAATATACAGAGAGGTGTGAGTGAATATGACAGAGAATGTGAGTAAAATTGACAAGAGGTGTGATGAATAGGCAAGAGAGGTGTTAATTGACAGAGGGGTGTGAGTGAATATGACAGAAGGTGTGAGTAAATAGACAAGAGAGGTGTGAGTGAATATACAAGAGGTGTGAGTGAATAGACGGGGTGTAAAAGAATATGACGAGAGTATGAGTGAATAAAAGAGAGGTTGATAAATATGAAGAGAGTGTGAGTGAATATGAAGAGAGGTGTGAGTGAATAAGACAGGGATACTTACCCCCTTCGGAGTAAATGATGGGGATCCATCCTGCGTGAAGGAATTTCAGGGAACCTACCAGTGGAGTGACTGTGCTGAAGGTGTGAGTGAAATGAGAGAACTTGTCCTGTCTGAGCAAATATAAATGTGGACCTGCCCCTATTAAAAGGAATTGTCAGGTCCCTTCTATCCTGCGTGAGGGATGACAAGGATTTTATCGTGTAAAGGGAAATATGATAGGTATACCTTTTCCATAGGGGTAAAAAAGACAGTGAAAATCTACCTGATGAAGGGAAAGGGCAGTATACCTTGCGTGTGAGGTATATGCGGGAACACCTATCGTGTGGAAGAAACTGTCAGGGGTACTATCCTGTTGAAGGAAAAATAAAAGATACCTAAACTGTGGGGGGAATATGGGGGAAAGCCCTTTTTTGTGTGAAATAGAGGAATACCTTCTGTGTGAGTTAATGTAACAAGGAACCTTTCCTGTGTGGGGTGAATATGCGCGATACCCGTCCTGTGTGATGGAATTTACAGGGGTTCCCGTCCGTGTAGGTAAAATACAGGGATTCGTCCTGTGTGATGGGGAAATTTTTCAGGGATACCCGTCCAGTGTAGTAATATGACAGGGGAAAGTTTCCTGGTGAGTGAAATTTTCGGGGTCGTGTCCTGTAAGAGTGAATATACAGGGATGTGTCCTGGGTGTGAAATGACCGGGAAACTGCCGTGTGAGTGAATGGACAGGGATACGGTCCCCGTTGGTGAATATGAAGGGATGTGCCTGTGTGGGAAAAACACAGGGGGTACCCGTCCGGTGGGTGAATATGCAGGGATACGTGTCCTGTTAAGTGAATAGACCCGGTACGTGCCGTGTGATGAATTAGGAGGGGTACTGTCCCGGTGGAGTGAAAAGACGGGAACGTGTCCTGTGTGAGTGAATATGACAGGGATACGTGTCCTGTGTGAGTGAATATGACAGGGATACGTGTCCTGTGTGAGTGAATATGACAGGGATACGTGTCCTGTGTGAGTGAATATGACAGGGATACGTGTCCTGTGTGAGTGAAATTTTTAAAAGGGGTACGTGTCCTGTTGAGTGAATATGACAGGATATTGTCCTGTGTGATGAATATGACAGGGTACGTGTCCCGTGTGATGAATTTGCAGGGATTTGTCCTGTGTGAGTGAATATGACAGGGTACGTGCCTTGTGAGTGAAAATTGACGGGATACGTGTCCTGGGTTTAGTGAAAATGACAGGGAAAGTGTCCTTTTGATGAATATACAGGGAACGTTCCCGTGTGAGTGAATTGACAGGGGTATGTGTCCCGTGTGAGTGAAAATTTACAGGGGTCTGTCCTTGTGAGTGATATGACAGGGAAAGTGTCCTGTGTAGTGAAAATGAAGGGAACGGACTGTGTGAGTGAATAACAGGGATACGTTCCCGTGTATGAAAAGACGGGGGATTCCTGGTGGTAATATACAGGGATACGTTCCCCTTTGAGTGAATAGACAGGGGTACGTGTCCTTGTGAGTGAATATGCGGGATACGGTCCTGTGTGGTGAATAGAAGGGGTACTTTTTCCTGTGTAGGAAATACGGGATGCGTGTCCTGTGGATGAATATACAGGGATACTTCCTGTGGAGTAATATGCAGGGTACGTGTCCGGTGATGAAATGACGGTCGTGTCCCCGTGTAGTGAATATGACAGGGATCGTTCCTGTGTGAGTGAAAATGGGCAGTGAAAAAGGGCCTGTGTAAGTGAAAATGAAGGGATACGTGTCCCCGTTGAGTGAATAGACGGGAAAGTGTCCTGTGTGAGTGAATATGACAGGTACGGTCCTGTGTGAGTGAATATGGGAGGGATACGTGTCCCCGTTTGAGTGAATTGACGGGATCGTGTTCGTGTGAGTGAATTGACAGGAAACGGTCCTTGTGAGTGAATATGACAGGGAACGTGTCCTGTGTGAGGACTTGACAGGGATACGTTCCTGTTTGGGGAAAATGACAGGGGGTATGTCCGTGTGGTGAATATACAGGGATACGTGTCCGTGTAGGAATATGACAGGGGTATGTGTCCGGTGAGTGAATAGACAGGGGTTCGTGTCCGGGTGAGTGAATATGACAGGTATGTTCCCGTGTGAGTGAATATGACAGGGAAAAGTGTCCTGGGGAGTGAATTGGCAGGATACGTGTCCTGTTGGGAAAATTACGGGATCGTGTCCGTGGATGAATATGACAGGGGTACGTGTCCTGGTGAGTGAATATGACGGGATATGTGTCCTGGTGAGTGAAAATGACAGGGATGGTGTCCCGTTGAGTGAATATGACAGGGGGAAAAGTGTCCGGTAGTGAAAATGACAGGGATCGTGTCCTGTGTGAGGGTATGACAGGGATACGTTTTCCTTGTGAGTGAAAAATGACAGGGATACGTGTCCGTTTTGAGTGAAAATGACAGGGGGGCGTTCCCGTGTGAGTGAAATGACGGGGAAACGTTCCTGGGAGGAAATGACAGGATACTTCCTTGTGAGGAATATGACAGGGTACGTTCCTGTGTGGTGAATATGACAGGGTACGGTTCCCTTTGGGGTGAATATGACGGGATACGTGTCCTTGTGAGTGAATAGAAAGGATACGTGTCCTTTGAGGAATAGACAGGGATACGTTCCTGTGGAGTGAATATACAGGGGGATCGGGCCTGTGTGGTGAATAGACAGGATACGTGTCCGTGTGAGGAATTCAGGGTACGTGCCTGGTAGTGAATATGACAGGGAAAAGTTCCTGTGTGAGTGAAATTTTACAGGGATACGTGTCCTTTTTGAGTGAATATACATGAAACTGTCCTGTGTAAGTGAATTTGCAGGGATAGTTCCCGTGTGAGTGAATAAAGGGGGTACGTGTCCCCGTGTGGTAATATGACGGGATACCGTCCCCGTGTGGGAATATGACAGGTCGTGTCCTTGTAGTGAATATACAGGGGATACCTTCCTGTGTGATGAATAGACAGGGATACGTTCCTGGTGGGGGGGGGGGAATTACAGGGATACGGGCCCGGGGGAGTGAATAGCAGGGATACCTGTCCGTGTGGGTGAATATGACAGGATGGTGTCCTGTTTTTTTGGGGGAATATGACAGGGATACCCGTCCTGTTGGTGAAAAGACAGGGGAAAGTGCCTGTGGGGGTGAATAGACAGGGATACCTTCCGTGTGAGTAATTGACAGGAGCGTGTCCTGTTGGTGAATTGACAGGGATACGTTCCCGTTAAGTGAATATGACAGGGGGTACGGTCCTGGTGAGGAAAATACAGGGTTTCGTGCCTGTGGAGTGAATAGACGGGATACCGTCCCGTTTGAGTGAATTGACAGGATCGTGTCCTGTTTTGAGTGAATTAAAAGGGATTGTCCCGTGTGAGTGAATAGACAGGGGTACGGTCCTGGGGAGTGAATATGACAGGGATACGTGTCCTTGTGGTGTTTTGACAGGGATACGTGTCCTGTTGATAAATGACAGGAAACGTGTCCCTTGTGGTGAATATGACAGGGGTACGTGTCCTGTGTGGGATATGACAGGGATAAATGTCCCGTGTGGTGAATAGACGGGTACCTGTCCCCAGTGGAGTGAAAATTACAGGGGTACGGTCCTGTGTAGTGAATTGACATTAATACGTGTCCTGTGTGAGTGAAAAATGACGGGATCGTCCTTTAGTGAATAGAAAAAGGGGGACGGTCCTTGGGTGAATAGAAAGGGGAACCCGCCCTTTTGGGGGAATATGACAGGGAAAAAGTGTCCGTGTAGTGAAATGCAGGGAAGTGTCCTTGGGGGTGAAAAGACAGGGATACGTGTCCGTGTGAGTGAATTGACAGGGTAGTGTCCGTTTTAAGGAAAATGACAGGGGAAAGTGCCTGTGAGTGAATTGACAGGGATACCTGTCCGTGTGGGAATATGACAGGATATGTCCCTTTTAGTGTATGACAGGGATACGTGCCTGTGTGATGAATATGACAGGGATACGTGTCCGGTGAGTGAAAAACAGGAACCTCCCCTGTGTGATGAATATGACAGGGATACTGTCCTGTGTGAGTGAATAGACAGGGATCTGCCTGGTGAGTGAATAACAGGGGAAAATTTTCCTGTGTGATGAAAAAAGACGGGAACCTGCCCTTTTGGGGTGAATATGCGGGTCTTTTTCCCCGTGTGAGTGAATATGACAGGGATACCCGTCCTGTGTGAGTGAATTACAGGGAAAACGTGTCCTGTTGAGTGGGAAAAGACAGGGATCCTGCCCCGTGGGTGAAAATACGGGATACGTGTCCTGTTGGTGAATATGACAGGGATCGTTTTGTGGATGTAGACAGGGAAAGTGTCCGTGTGAGTGAATTGACAGGGCGTGCCGGGGGAGTGAATATGAAGGGGTACCTGCCCTGTGTGAGTGAATATGACAGGGATACGTGTCCTGTGTGAGTGAATATGACAGGGATACCTGCCCTGTGTGAGTGAATATGACAGGGATACGTGTCCTGTGTGAGTGAATATGACAGGGATACGTGTCCTGTGTGAGTGAATATGACAGGGATACGTGTCCTGTGCGGGGGAATTACAGGAACCTGCCCGTGTGAGTGAATAGACAGGAAAAGTGTCCGGTGAGTGAATAGACAGGGATACTGTCCCGGTGAGTGAATATCAGGGGGAAGTGTCCTGTGTGTAATAGACAGGGGTATTTCCTGTGTAAATGAAATGACAGGGATACGTGTCCTGGTGAGGGGAAATGACAGGTTCCCCCTTCCTGTGGAGTGAATAGAAGGGGAAAGTGTCCTGGTGAGTGAATATGACAGGTATACGTGTCCTGTGTGGGGGAAAATGACGGGATACGTGTCCTGTGTGAGTGAATAGACGCGAACCCGCCTGGTGATGGAATATGACAGGGATACGGTCCTGTGTGAGTGAAAATGGCAGGGGTAGTTCCTTGGAGTGAAAAATGACAGGGATACTGCCCTTTGAGGAATTGACAGGGGGTACCTGCCCTGTGGAGGAATTGCGGGGTAGTGTCCCGTGGAATGAAAATGCAGGGATACCTGCCCTTGTGGTGAAAAAGACAGGGAACTTCCGTGGAGTGAATTGACAGGGATTTCCTGCCCCGTTAGTGAAATGACAGGGGTACGGTCCCGTTGAGTGAATATGACGGGGAAAGTGCCTGTGTGAGTGAATATGACAGGGTACGTGTCCTGGTGGTGAAAAAGACGGGATGTGTCCGTTGATGATATGACAGGGGGTACCTGCCCTTTTTTTGGTGATGAAAAATGACAGGATACGTGTCCTGATGAAATTGACAGGGGTACCGCCCTGTTTGAGGAATAACAGGGATACCTGCCCCGTGTGAGTGAATTTCAGGGATACCCGCCCTGGGAGTGAATTGACAGGGATACCTCCCTGTGTAGTGAATAGGGGCAGGATACCCCCCCGGTGATGAATATGACAGGGATACCTGCCCTGTGGTAAAAGTTTCATCAGTGTAGAGCCTCTTCTCTCTCTCTCTCTCTCCTCCCCTTTTTTCTCATATTGAGATATTTTTAACTCTCCTCTAGCTTTCATATTTATTTCCGTCAACATGTTGATTTGTAAATGTATCCCCTTGATGCCTTCTGCATGGGCCAATGTTGGCCTTTGCAGTGGGACCACGTTGATGCTCTTCTGCAGGGTACCCTGTTGATGCTCTTTGCGTGGTACCACTTTGATGCTCTTTTGAGTGGTACCACTGTTGATGCCTTTTACATGGTACCACTGTTGATGCCTCTGCAGGGTACAGTTGATGCCTTTTTCTGCGTAGTACCACTGTTGATCTGTTCTGCAGTGGGACCATTTGATCTCTTCTGCGTGGTACCACTGTTGATGCTCTTCTACATTGGTTACCACTGTTGATGCTCTTCTGCAGTGGTACATTTTTGATGCGTTCTGCAGTAGTACCTCTGTTGATGCTCTTTACAGTGGTACCACTGTTGATGCTTTCGATCATGATACCACTGTTGATGCGCTTCTACAGTGGTACCACATTGATTGCTCTTCTTCGGCGGTACCAATGTTGATGCTCTTTACAGTGGTTACCACTGTTAATGCTCTTCTCCAGTAGTCCACTGTTGATGCTCTTCTCCAGTGGTACCACTGTTGATGCTCTTCTCCAATGGTACCACTGTTGTTGCTATTCTCCTTTTGGTACCACTGTTGAGTTTTTTCTTACATTGGTACCACTGTTGACTGCTCTTCTAAGTGGTACCTCTGTTGAATGCTCTTCTACAGTTGGTACCACTGTTTGATGCTCTTCTACGTGTTCCACTCTTGATGCTCTTCTACGGTGGCCCCACACTGTGGTGCTTCTTCTCCAAGTCGGTACCACAGTTGATGCTCTTTCCTGTAGTACCAATGCTGATGCTCTTCTCCAGTGGTACCACTTGTTGATGCTCCTCTACAGTGGTTACACTGTTGGATGCTTTCTAGGTGGTACCAATGTTTGGCTCTTTCTAGTAGGTACCATGTATTGATTGCTCTTTCTCCAGTGGGACACTGTTGTTTGCTTTCTTCCTTGGCACCACTATTGATGCTCTTCTACAGTGGTAACCACTGCTGAGCGCTTCTACGGTGGCCCTCTGTTGATGCTCTTCTCAGTGGTACCATGTTGTTGCTCTTTCCATGGTACCACTGTTGCTTGCTTTTCTACAGTGGTACCACTGTTTTTGATGCCTCTGCTACAGTGGGACTCGGTTTGATTCTTTTATCAGTGTGTTACCACCTTGATGCTCTTCTCCGGTTGTACCTTTGTTGATGCTCTACTACTGTGGACCATTGTTGATGCTCTTCTCCAGTAGTACACTGTTTCTGCTTTACTCCAGTTGGTACCTGTTGATGCTCTTCTCCAGTGGTGCACTATTGATGCTCTTTACAGGGTACCACTGTTGAAGTCCTTCTCCAGATGGATACACTGTGATGCTCTTTTCCAGTGGTTTGCCCTATTGCTTGCTGCTCCTTCTACAGTGGTCCCACTCTTGTGCGTTTCTCGGTTTTGGTCCCACTGTTGATGCTCTTCTCCAGGGTATCTCGTTGATGCTCTTCTCAGTGGTATCATGTTGTTGGCTCTTCTCCTTGGTCACACTATTGATGCCTTTTCTACCGTGGTACCCACTGTTGATGCTCTTCTACTGTGGTCTCCGTAGTAATACCAGTTCCTAGTAACGTTACCAGGACCAGGTGTACGTAGATGACTCATTACACCGTTCTGCGTGACTATGATGATTATTCATATTGATGTGACCATAGCCAGGATTTCAAACACCCTCCCCCGTAGGCACTTGTGGTCAATTCGTAGTTAAGGGAGCAGAGAGAGGCAGGTCGGCTGTTGGTGCATTCCCTTACTGTCCGTTATATTTACGTACTACCAGCCTACGTGAGTATCTTACCCCATACACGTTAAAGATAACCACTGACAAGGGTTCACAGGTGTCACATTCATCACAAGTGTTCATAGGATCACAAAACATCACCTGTGTTCACCGGTGTCCACAATCATCCACAAGTTTTCACAGGTGTCCACAATCATTACAAGTGTTCACAGGGTCACAATCAATCCTCAAGTGTTCACAGCGTGACCACAATCCATCCCCCCCCACAAGTGTTCACAGGTGTCCCACAATCATCCACAAGTGCTCACAGTTGTCCTCAATCACTCCTCAATTAGTTTCACAGGTGTCCACAATCATCACATGTGTTTCGCAGGTGTCACAATCGGCCACAAGTGTTCACCGAGTGTCCAACAATCATCCACAAGTGTTCACAGGTGTCACAATTTCATCCACACTTTGTTACACGAGTGAGCCGCCAGTGGTAGTCAGAAAGGAGGTTCAACTCACACAGTGATGCTATCCATCTCCCGGTCCTTGGTATATTTTAAAACCAGTTTCGAGCGCTGGAAATATCTAAAGACACTTATGGAAATTGATTTCTGGCCGTTGAACATCTGTTGCTCTGTTACGGTTCGTTGTCATGGTGACCTCCCGTGTCTGGCCTCACACTAGGCCGATCCAATGGTATCGGAAAAATTAAAAGTCTTAAGATTTACTGTTATCATACGGGTTCATGAAACAAAAAGAGACAGGCAACTCTGCAGGAGATGCAAAGATTTTAACAGGATTGTATTTCACACAAAGAAGCACAAATATCATTGTTTTTCATTAAATTCAACTTTTAACAACATGAAGATAACTGAGATACTATAAATAGTGTACATAATGCACGTTGTGTATGATATATTAAATAATGTGGATATGAACAAATGTCTTGCAGGGTCAACTCTGTGCCACTAGAAGTTTGCATATGGACATTCTCCGAAGAAAAATAAGAAGAGAGATTGCAAACTGGAAAGAGAGAGATGCTTCCCCTATAGAGGCAATACGAAGAACCACAGGCCCCCTCTCAAGGACGCTAGACTGTTGAAATATGGAAGGAAACGCTGGCTAGAGCAATGGGAAGCTATTGATCTAAACTGACTGAATCCAGGAGAGGCACAGTTCAAGAGAGGACAGCGGCTGGAGAGAAAGGAAACCAGGGAGAGGCCAGAGTCTAGGACAGGCGTTAGAGGACAGAGGCCGGAGAGGGACAGAAGTCCAGGAGAGACAGGCCGCCAGGAGAGGCATAAGGAAGGAGGAACAGAGGCAAAGATATACAGAGGCCTGCGATAGCGGCCTAGGATAGAGGCTCAGGAGTGAAGGCTAGGAGAGATCAGAGGCAGGAGTGGACAGAGGCCAGGATAGGTAGGACCCAGGAGTGACAGAGGCAGGATAGACAGAGCTAGAAGAGACAGAGACCAGGCGAGGCAGAGGCCAGGAGAGTCAGTCAGAGAGAAGAGGCCAGGATTAGACAGAAGCCAGGATGACAGAACCCAGAGAGACAAAGACAGGAGAGCCAGGAGGACCAGGTGAGACCAGAGTACCCCCCCGGAGAGGGACAGAGCCCAGGGAGAGACGAGACCAGGAGAGACAGAGACCAGGGGAGACGAGACCAGGAGAGACAGAGAAGGAGACGAGACGAGACCTGGAAGAGACAGAGAGACCAGGAGAGACCGAGCCCAGGAGAGACAGCGACCAGGAGAGACAGCGACCAGGAGAGACAGAGACCAGGAGAGACAGTGACCAGGAGCGACAGAGTCCAGGGAGAGCAAAGACCCGGGAGAGACAGAGGCCAGAGAGACAGGACCAGGAGACACAAGACCAGGCGAGACAGAGACCAAGGATGAGAGACAAGGAGAGCAGAGACCAGAAGACAGAGACAGAGAGACAGAGACAGGAGAGACAGATGCCAGGGAGAGTCAGAGGACCAGGAGCGACAGAGGCCAGGAGATACGAGACAGGAGAGACACGAGGACAGGAGAGACAGCGGACCAGGAGAGACAGAGGCCAGGAGAGAAAGACGCTAAGGGAGACAGAGGCCAGGAGAGACAGAGGGGCCTAGGAGAGGGGACAGGACAGGAGAGACAGAGGACCAGGCGAGACAGAGACCTGGAGAGACAGAAGAGACAGAGACCAGGAGAGACAGATAGAGCTGACAGCAATTGTCCAAATGGTAAAAATAAAATATACATACTTCTTGTATACAAAATGGAGATCAAGCCACATGCTTCCTGTCTTGATCAAAATGAATGTGTATTTACACTGATAATATCATGGCCGTACCTGTGTCCTTGATCAAAACATGATTGTATTTACACTGGTAATTTCAACGGACAGTACTGTGTCCTTGATCACACACTGATGGTATTTTTCCACTGATAATATCAGGACAGAGTACGTGTCCTTGATCAAACACATGATGGTAGTTAACTGATAATCAAGGGACAGTACTGTTGTCCTTGTTCAAACATGATGGTATTTACATGATAATACAAGGACAGTACTGTGACCTTGATCAAACGTGATGGTATTTAATGATATATCAAGGACCGTTACTGTGTCTTGATCAAACGTGGATGGTCTTTACAACTGATAATATCAAGGACAGTACATTCTATTTGATCAAACGGGATGGTATTTCCTGTTAATATCATGTCTGTACTGCGTCTTGATCATCGTGCTGGTATTTTACACTGTTAATATTCAAGGACAGTCTGATTCCTTGATCAAACGTGATGTATTTACACTGATAATATCAGGACAGTACTGTGTCTTGATCAAAAAGTGATGGTATTTACACTGATAATATCACGGACAGTCTGTGTCCTAGATCAAAGTGATGGTATTTACACTGAAAATATCAAGGACAGTACTGTGTCCTTGATCAAACGTGCTGGTTATTTAACTGATACTATCAAGGCCGTATGTGTCTTGATCAAACGTGATGGTCTTTAATGACATATCAAGGACATTACTGTGTCATGTCCCAAGTGAAGGGTATTAATGTCCTATCCACAGGCAGTATGTGTTCTTGATTCAAAGTGATTGGTATTTAACTGCTCATATCCCGTCCTTCACTTTGTAATCAACCGATCAGGTCATTCCAGATACTCTCAGGCCCGTCTGATTAATCTCAAGTGGCATTACAAACATACACACCTTCATAAATTTCAATCAACCTATCTTTACAAACATCACACACCTTAATACTTTTAAACACCTATCATTACAAACCATACCACACCTTCCTCATATACAATCACTATCATTACAAACATAACCACACATTCCTCATATATTTCACCCCTATCATTAAAACCATCACCACACTTCCATACTATAATTCACCCTATCAATTAACAAACCCATACCCACCTTCCCTACTATAATCCAACTATATTTACAAACCATAACACCCTTCTACCATATAATCAACCCTATATTAAAAACCCATAACACACCTTCCCTACCATAATACCAATCACCCCCATATTACAAACCATAACCACACCACTCCTACATATACAATCACCCATATTCTCACCCCTCTCACCCCCCCCTCAAAATAATCTTCTCTACCATATCCAATCAACCACATATAAAAACCCATCACCACCACCTTCCAACCATATACAATCACCCCCCAATACTCCCCTCCTCATAACACACCCTCAACACAACCCCTTGCATACAACCTCACCTCTCAATAACCATATTCCCATAAAACAAAAACATTAAACCCCCATCACACCTCCCTAACCATATACCTATTCTCCTCCACATTAAATTTCCTCAACATGTGAATAATTAAAATTTTACCTACCCTTATACAAATCCCACCCACAACATCAGTGAATAACCCCCTTCTATACACTAACACATTAACACACGTATTCTTGATACCTAGATCAAATGCATACCAGTTCCTTTCCCATCAAAATCTCCAATTGAACTTACCATTATACCTTTTGAACCACAAATCAATGCTATGGTTACTTACCACCTTCAAATATCAAGGAACGCCCTAGTATACTTTGATCCCCCTCCTCCCGAGCTCACCATGATGGTACTTACACTGATAATATCAAGGACAGTCTGTGTCCTTGATCAAACCATGATGGTATACTTACACTGATAATATCCAAGGACAGTATTGGTCCTTGTATCAAACATGCATGGTACTTAACATGATTATATCAAGGACAGTACGTGTCCTTGATCAACTTGATGGTACTTCCATGACAATAATCAAGGGACAGTACGTGTCCTTGATCAAACATGTGGAACTGTACATGATAATATCAAGGGGACCGTACGTGTCTTTGATCAAACATGATGGTACTTACACTGATAATTCAAGGACAGTACTGTGTCCTTGATCAAACATGATGGTACCTTACACTGATAATATCATGGACAGTACTGTGTCTTGATCAACATGCTGGTTCCTTACACTGATAATTATCAGGACAGTACTTGTGTCCTTGATCAACAACATGATGCTACTTTACACTGATACTATCAAGGACAGTGCTGTGTCCTTGATCAAACATGATGGGTACTTACCTGATAATCTCAAGGACAGTACTGTGTCTTGATCAAAACATGATGGTATCTTACACTGATAATATCAAGGACAGTACTGTGTTCCTTGATCACACAGATGGCACTTACACTGTAATATCAAGGACCGTACTGTGTCCTTGGATGAACATGGATGGCACTTACCACTGGTAATATCAAGGTCAGTACTGTGTCTTGAATCACACATGATGGCACTTACATATGATTTTTCACAGGACAGTTACTGTGTCCTTGATCAAACATGATGGCACTTACCTGTTATATCAAGGTCAGTACTGTGTTCCTTGATGGAAACTAGGAGGCTTACATGTTAATATCAAGGGCAGTTACTGTGTCTTGATGATACATGATGGCCACTTACACTGATAATATCAAGGACAGTACTGTGTCCTTGATCAAACTTGATGGCACTTACACTGATAATATCAAGGACAGTACTGTGTCCTTGATCAAACATGATGGCACCTACACTGATAATATCAAGGACAGTACTGTTGTCCTTGATCAAACATGATGGCACCTACACTGATAATATCAAGGACAGTTACTGTGTCCTTGATCAAACATGATGGCACCTACACTGATAATATCAAGGACAGTACTGTGTCCTTGATCAAACATGATGGCACCTACACTAATAATATCAAGGACAGTACTGTGTCCTTGATCAAACATGATGGCACTTACACTGATATCAAGGACCTCATGCAGTAATGTGTCCTTGATCAAACATGATGGCACTTACACTGATAATATCAAGGACCTCATGCAGTACTGTGTCCTTGATCAAACCATGATGGCACTTACACTGATATATCAAGGACCTCATGCAGTACTGTGTCCTTGATCAAACATGATGGCACTTACACTGATAATATCAAGGACCTCATGCAGTACTGTGTCCTTGATCAAACAATGATGGCACTTACACTGATAATATCAAGGACCTCATGCAGTACTGTGTCCTTGATCAAACATGATGGCACTTACACTGATATATCAAGGACCTCATGCAGTACTGTGTTCCTTGATCAAACATGATGGCACTTACACTGATAATATCAAGGACACGAGTCAAATACTGAAGTCTGAGTATTACTCAGTGTTTAGTGAATTGTTAATCAGATAATCTGAATCAGATAATCTGAATCAGATAATCTGAATTATTCATGAACGAGACGCGATACTTTGTACATCTCCAAAATTTCCGAGATTACCTTAACCGTCAAGCACCAGGACCAGACTGATGGAACTCTGTGTTCATCAAGAACTGCAAGAAACACCTTTCACCTGCCTTAAATATTCTATGAGGAGGGAACATACACACGGGAGTCATCCCACAGTTACTAAAAACAACAGACGTAGCCCCACTCCACAAACGTGACAGTAAAGCAATTGCAAAGAACTATAGACAGATAGGACTAACGTTCCACATTATAAAAGTCTTTGAAAGTGTTGTAAGAATCAAAATCACCAACTACTTGGAGACCCAATAATTGCACAACCCAGGGCAGCATCTCACAACTACTGGACCACTATGATATAGTCCAGGATACATTAGAAACTAAAATACACAGACTTTGCTTAGCCTTCGAGAAGTGCCATCGTGGTGTAATAGCACAAGAGGAATAACTGGAGGACTGATCAGATGGATCTCTACCTCTCTAAGAAAAATAAAGCAAATCCTCATAACAAAAAAAAGGCATAATACCGTGACTGGAACGATACACAAATAACCCGGTCCGACTTGGACCATTTGTAACTGGTCCAAGTCGGACCGAAACGTCGTCGTAAGCTTCTCTCTTTTATGTGCGGGTTATTTGTGTAGCAAATCCTCATCCTTATATCAGACATAGACAGATGTAAACTGTATCTGCCTTTACTGACGACACTAAAATCTGCAAGACAGTGTCATACACTGAGGACACTAAATCTCTAAGCGGATTCAAAGTCTTCAAATTGGCCAAAGAAAACAATATGAAGTTCGATGTGGACAAATTTCAATTACTCTGCCATGGAAAAACTTGAAGAAATAAAACTGTATAATACCTGGAGTAGGATGTTCCGGGGGTCACCGCCCCTGCGGTGGTCCATGACCAGGTCCCACTGTGAAGTTCTGAAAGTTGTACACATGTATCACATCCTTATTTTTCAGGTGTCAGAACATCCATAACAACATCTGGGCGTATTTCTTCTTAGTGGGAAGGAAG
Organism: Cherax quadricarinatus; assembly: GCF_026875155.1. Lineage (NCBI taxonomy): Eukaryota > Metazoa > Arthropoda > Malacostraca > Decapoda > Parastacidae > Cherax > Cherax quadricarinatus. Next base: position 30,469,637 of record NC_069451.1, on the reverse strand, counting down.
TTGTGTTACTAGTACTTCAAAGTTCAGACATGGAAGTTCACGCTCTTCTATGCCTATTGGGTTAGAACTTTTTCCTGGTATTTATCAGTGATCTTCCTTATGACATTTTCAGTGAATTTTGGCAAGTTGGTCTAGTGTCAGTTTTCATCAGGTACGAACGTGTATTCAACATGACAGTATGGAGGTGGAGACATGCTGGTATGCTGCCTGCCCTGAGACAAGCTCTTCCCACACTGCCCTACATGGTGGAGGAATTTTTTGTTGGTGTGAACCCCGGTACAGACCTAACATTCCTGATCCGGCCATATGAGGCGCTAAGACTTACAACACTGATCTAGTGTGGGGCTTTTCATCCCCTTTTAAATTGTGGCGTTTATACACCCGTTGATGCGGCATTTTACATCCCGTTGACTGTGGCAGTTTACACACCCGTTGACTGTGGCGTTTACACCCCCGTGACTGGCATTTTACATCCCTTACCGTTGATTGTGGCGTTTAACGGTTAATTAAGCCTTCCAACGATACTAAGTTAAATTTTTAAGCCCAAGTTGGGTTAGGTACAAAGACAAAAACCGTGACGGGAAAAAATACACAAATATGTACCTCTTCCCCTCACTTTTCGTGTCAGTGGACTTTGAAAAATGGCCAAAGTTGGACCATTTTTTTGATAAAAAAACCCATAAAACGTACTGATGGAGTTTTAAATCAAAAAAGGGACGGGACGGCCTCCTTCATTGTATACATAAAAAAATTAATATAGCAAGTAATTTTTAGAGAAAAAAAAGGAAAAACGAAAATGTAAAAAATAGATTTAGCAGTTTATGAATGTTTACATTCCAACAATAAAGCGAGAAAAAAATGTGAAAGATGGGTGATAATGTCAGTGGATTCACTTTCAAAGATCACAAAAAATGTCATTCCCACATTGCGGGGGAAATGATAGGACGGATAATGAAAAACCTTCAAAGTAGTGATGCCAAGCTAATGATGATCTTTTTTAAGTCACTTGTTCTCTCTAACTGGAATATTGTTGTACACTACAGCAACTTTCAAGACAGGAGAAGCTGCAGTTGGAAAAATATACAGAGAACTTTCACTTATGAAAATGAGTAAGGAGTATAGGGGGAAACTTTTTGAAGTCCTTTGCCCGTCATTTGGGAACGCAGGCGAAAAAAGATACACACAATTTACCCCGGGAAAACCCTGGGGACTGTTCCAAATCTGCACCGGAAATCATTTCCCTTAAAACCCCCAAAGACTCGGCAAGCTGCAAGCCCCCAAGAAAAGCGGGAGTCCATGGTACACAAAAAAATACACAATAGTGCCGGGGCCCAAGATGTTCAACAACCTCCCATTTTTTAAAAGGGGGGTAACTAAAAAACCCTTTGGTTATCTACAAGGTGTTTTTAAAAGAGGGGGACTCCTGTAGCCGGGGAAGAATGAGAGGGGGTAACGGGTACACAGGCAGAGGACTGAAAACAGATACGCCACAGAGTGTCGGAACTTTTCTTCAGTTTATGGAAGAGGGGGAGGTTTCTACTTTTGCTTTAAGCGGGGGTTTAAAAAAGTTCGGGGAGCAGGAAGAGTGACTCATAGCGGCCAGTAAGAGGGGGGGCCAGGGGGCTGGAATCGCCCCCTGAAACCCACAATAGGTGAGTACAAGGGGGTGAGCGCCCCAACACACACACACCCCCCAACCCCCAACAACCCCCAACACACACACACATTTCCCAAAACGTCTATAAACAGGTCACACAGGTCAAAGGACCAGTTTTTTTTGCGATTTCTCCTCCTTTCTTCACCTTCCAGGTCCACTTAGAGGTCCCCAACGTGGTACCACTGCAAAAGACCCTTAATGTGGTACCCTGCAAAAGAGCATCAACAAGGGTAAAATGTAAAAGTCTCAAGGGGTACCATGTAAAGAGCTTCAACAGTGGAAACTGCTGCGATCATCAACAGTTGTACCACTGCAACGATCATCAACGGGGTACTACTGTAGAAGAGCATAAACAGTGGTACCACTGCAGAGGAGAGTGGACCACTGCAAAGAGCCTTCATAGGGGTACCACGCAAAAGAGATCAACAATGGTACTATGGAAGTCTCAAGTGGTACCCACTGAGAAGAGCTTCAACACTGGTACTCGGGCCAGACTCAACGTGGTACCACTGCAGACGATCATCAACAGGGGGTACCATGTAGAAAGCATAAAAGGGTACCCATTTAAAGAGCACAACAGTGGTACCACTGGGAAGAGCATCAACAGTTTTTCCACTGTAGAAGGCTCGCAGTGGTACCACGGGAGGCAAACAGTGGTACTATGGGAAGACATCCCAGGGGTACCCTGTGAAGGCATAACAGTGGCACCCCCGCGAAGGCATCAAAAGGTCCCCACGTAAAGGGGTTTTTTTTTAAACGTGGGGGGGGTAAGAATACCACGAGGGGGGTAAACGTATAATAAAGGGAAAAGTAGGGGAAAGCACCAGGACCCGACCTGCCTCTCTCGCCCCCTAACTCGATGCCCACAAGGCCTACGGTGGGGGGTGTTTGAAATCCGCTATGGTCGCAGCAATATGAAAATCAGTCATGATTCACGAGAGGGTTTGGTAGTGAGTCATTACTGGTACATGGTTACTGGTAACTGGTTACTAGGAAATGGTTACTACTGAAGCTGGGCGACGCTAAGTATGTCGTCCCACATAAACTAAAAAAAACTAGAGACGGCAGGGTACGGCTTGGGCTGATTTTACAATGTAAAAGTACACAACAATTGAAATTAAACATACATAAGTAGAATTTGGAATGGAACTTAGGGAATTGAACGAAATAAAACTGTAACGCATTAAAAGGGATGATAAGCACAACTATCGAATAAAACCCAAACTTTGGGGATAAAAATAAAAGTAATAAAAAAAATTTGATCGATCGTCTGTATTCATGTGATCTAGGATTCTGAGGAAAGGAATATTTTACAAAAAAAGAAGTTTTTTAACAGAAAGGCAGATTCGGTGCACTCAAATCTAGACTGTTAACTCTCAAAAATTTCGGAGAGAACGTAAACACAAAAAAAAATTCTTGATATGATAAGTTGATACTGTAATTTTCATTAACGGTTATTTACTTTTAACCCCCAAACTCTGTTAGGGTGAGATTGATATATGCAGAATGGGTGTATCTCTGGTAGGAAAAAACTCTTTGCACTGGCTAATATGCTGTATTTGAGGCAAATCAAATTGGGAAAGTAACAAATGTACTTGAGGTTTTCTCAATACCTGTCGTGTATGTAGGGAATAACGAATTCGGTTGTCGTTGACTGAGTATAAAGGATAGAGAGTACAGGATCAGGAGGTTTTCGAGTCTGTCACATTATCGGGTTTTGGAACTTATCATCACATACAAACTCATATGATCTAAATTGATTCTTTATACTACCATAAATTTCTCAAACCTTATACTTATTACCTTGATATTTTCAACTCTCGATAAGGCCCAACAAACTTTTGTTTGCTTGCATTGCAGACGTTTTGTTAAAGTTAGTCGCATAACTCTCGAACCTTTTTGATTTTGGATGGCTTTCTCGAGGTTTGCGCCTTTTGTAAATTCGCTGTTGTTTTATGAAGGTTTCACGGATTTTTCTAAAGCATTTTGAGTAAGTGGTAGGGTTTGCTAGAAACCCTTCAGGGTTTAAATTTGGTTCGGATTAGAATATAGCAACTCAAAAGGAACGTTTATCTAACCATCAAGCATAATGGGGTGCCCTTTAGAAACATTGTAAGCAGAATTTATAGCACACTCAATCAGGTAAAAACTTATCCAAGTTTCACTGTTGGGTTGATAGGGGCCCTTCAAGCACAAGTACTTTTTTATTGGACTTCCCGCAACCCAGTGCTGGCAAATATGAGGAACAATGGTGGATTTAGAGATCTTGTACAAGGTACACAAATTTTTAAGAATCTATTACAGAAATTACCCCCATTGTCTTTACTAGGGGGCTTAGGGGGGGTATGCCTAGATAATGCGTTCTTTTAAACGCTTTAGCTCTGTCCGGCGTCTTACTGCAATAGGAACTAACTCACAAAATCTGGGGAAATGATCTACCAAACCCCGTGTTTGTTGCCCTGGAGGGAAATTGGAAATTGTTAACGATCTAGCGCAACCTTTTTCCCCGGTTCGTAGTGGGTTGGGTACCTTGGAGGATTAGGGCCCTTTTCATTTCCCTTTTTTTTTGTGGGCACTACATTCTTAAAATACTCAGAAATCAGTTGCCACACGAGGCCCCAAAAATATTTCAATCTGGTTGTTTTACTGAACGATCCATACCCGGGTGGCAACACCTGGGACATCGTGAACTAGCTTTTAAGGCTACATTTACTAGTGACTGGGAATTACTAACTGGTAAAATCTTCTGCTGGGTACCCAACTCGGCTGTTTGATACAGTAAGTCTTGGTTCATGACAAAATCATGAGGGGGGCTGTGGCTTCACAGTCAAAAAAAATCTTCCGGGAGCAGGGAAACGAATACACCGACCCCCATGGGGTTGTTCGTTGAGCATTCTTTACCTCTTCAGTATAAATGGGGGTCTGCAGTTACTATACAAAAATGTCGGATAAGGGATCTCGACTCATTTACTTGCCAGGTAAGTGTTCAAAGTGGGGGTTGAAATCTTGGATAGTCAAGGGCCTCTGGCTAACCTTTCCGTGGGTTTTTTGTTTTTGGAATAAAGGATAGTGGAGCTGGTCTGTCAAGACATGAACAGAGTACTGAAAATAATGTTCAGAAGTGCTTTAAAGCCTATATTGCTAAAGGTTCTTCTCAGTTACTGTATATTACGTTAGCCTTTGTAAAGGGTCGGGTAGCAAATGCAACTGCGTTTTATTTCCATCAGTCTTTGAGCGTACGGCACCTATGCCAATGAACAGCATCAGTTGTCAGATAGAAAGGGGTTAGAAAAACTGGAAATTTCAAAATGGGCAGATGTTGTTTTTTTTTGAGTTTGGGAAAGCTCTTTCTTGACGGGGGGTCCAAAAAAAAAGGAGCATCTTTCTTAAGCAACTCGTTAGAGGAGCAGCTATAGAAGAAAAATTGGCAAAGAAAAATCTTTTTAAAAACCGCTAAGCCCCCAAAAGGATCTTACGGCATCAGCATTTTTGGAGTTTTGGGAAAATTTTTGTACTGCATTTTTTTACTTTTGGGCGTCGAACCCCCTTTGGATGACAGTACCAAGAAACTTAATTTCTGATCTGAAAAAATTTTTTTTAGACAGTTTGTCTTTTTAAAATTTGGCTTCTTCAGCTTACCCAAATACTACACAAGTCTTTTCAAGTGTGTTCCACGTCTTTAGACATGACGATTTTCGTATCAAGTACACCATAAGTGCATTCCCATGGACCTTAAAAATATTTGTCAGGGGCCTTGGAAGTGATAGGGAGGATCGTAATCCCCAAAAGCCATCGGGGAAGGATAATACCTTAGGAGGGAGAATGCTTGCTCTTGGCTGTCCCCGTGAAAAGGGGGCTTGCCCAAAACCCTTGTAACAAGTCCCGGGTTTTTAAAAGATTTTTTTATCTCCCATGTTACGTAAAAGTTTACCCAGGACAGGAAGTTGGAACGATTGGGAAGTTTTCGCATTAAAATTCCTAAAGTCAATCACTGACGCCAAGTACCATCCTTTTTTTAGGTACTAGGTCAAGGGGCATTCAAAGGGAAATTTTTTTGGTGCAATAACTCCATCATCAAAATTTGATTGATCAATTTTTCTGCGCAGCAACTTTTGAATGGGCTTCTGTACGCAGGTTGTAGATAGGTTAGTACCATTAAGTGGAATACGAGGGACAATAAATTCGTTAACCATCTTCTACCCCGGTAAGGCAAAGGCTTACGACGTTTTTTCAAAGGTCAACCAAAAAGCTACTTTTATCTGGGGAAGTCAGTGGGAGCTAAGTCTTTCTCTTCAATGGTGGAAAAGATTGATCCGGTGAAGTGGAAGGGCTCCCCGGGAAAAAAACACCGACCCACTGGTCAGGTACAACTCATCCTCTACCTGAACGGGTTTAAGGGTAGTGAAAAAGGTCAACAAGATTGGTATTTTTCCTGAGGGCAACACTGTGACCCGAAGTGTTGCTGGAAGAAAAAGGATCTTACTAAACCCTTTCAACATGTAAGGATGGTTTTAAAAAAATAAACCTTTTACTTTGCAGGAATCACTGTAACTAGGACGTTATACCATCTGGAACCTAGGAACAAACAACAGACACTCTAGTGGGGCACTAGCCCCGACAGAAACGCTTTCTGCAGACGGCATTGACATCAAAAGAATTTGGGATTACTAGTTGCAAGTAATCGTTTTCCGAAAGGGGTCCCTGTGGAGAAACTACTACTTTAACTAGCGAATTGCAGGGATAGGTCAGCACTCAAGGTAGTCAGAGCTCCTCGGACACTTGAGGAATGGGCACTTTTGCAAGTTCTGAAGTTGTGGAACACGACAGGAGTGACAGGGTCACCAGTTTCCGACCGCTTGGGTACGCTACTGGGGAAAAAGCATGGCCTGCAAGGGGCTTAATTTTGAAAGTCGTACTCTCGGCAGAAAGGCAGATCTCGGGTCCAAGCTGGTAACCCCCAAATGGTCGATCAAATCATCAAATTTGGGCCTGCCATCTAAGGGGCGAGCACAATGCCAAGTCTCGCATGGGAAACAAATCCCCGAGAAGGTCCCCCCGGGAAAATAATCTGGTAGACAACAAGGAAAGGGAAACAGTGAAGTTCTGCTTTGGGTAGAAAAAGTTTGGGAAATCCCACCCGGGCACACAGGTGGGGAAACCCGCTACTCCATAAGGGAGGACACATGAGTCGGTTTACGAGAAGGACATGTCGTAACTGCTTATCCCCAAACAAAATAGACCTGATAAAATTGACTTGGACCCGAGTCCCCTGAACAAATGAACGGGGGCATTATGAACAGATGCTGCATTAGGGCCTATGGTTGCATTGGAATTATGTGCAAACAAAAAGGTGGATTGTCATCAGAAAAAATTTTTTCCACTTCTCCCCCCCGTGAACACTTGGGTGATTGTGGACATGTGAAAAAACTTGTGGTGATTTGGCACCCGTAACACTTGGGATGATTTTGGACACCTGTGAAACTTTTGGATGATTTGGGCCCTGTGAACACTTGTGGATGATTGGGAAAATTGAAAAACCCTTTTGGGGTGATTGTGGACCCCCGTGAAAACTTTTGGATGATTTTGGGGCCTTTTTGAACACTTTTGGATGATTGTGGACACCTGTGAACACTTGTGGTGATTGTGGACACCTGTAAACACTTGTGGATGATTGTGGCACCTGTAAACACTTGTGGTGGTTGGGACACCGTGAACCCCCCCCCTTTTCGACGTTGTGGACCCTGTGAACGCATGTGGATGATTGTGGACACCTGTGAAACTTGGGATAATTGTGGGGCACCTGGACACTTGTGGGGATTGGGACACCTGTGAACACTTGTGGTGATTGTGGACACCTGTGAACACTTTTGGTGATTTTGGACAACCTGTGAAAATCTTGTGAATGAGTGGGCACCTTGGAACACTTGGGATGATTGTGGGCACCTGTGAACACTTGGGAGATTGTGGGGCACCCGTGATCACTTGGGACGATTGGGGACCCTGTGAAACTTTTTGGATATTTGGCATTGGGGGAACAATGTGAACACTTTTGAACAATTTTTTGCTTTTGGCACCTAGAACATCTGGTGGAGGCTCGTAGACACCCGTGAAATTGTGGATGCTTGGAACACCTGTGAACACTTGTGGATGCTTTGTGAACACCTGTTAACATTTGTGGATGCTTATGAACACCTGTGAACACTTGTTGATGCTTGTGAACACCTATGGACTCATGTGGACTCCTGTGAACATTTGTGAACACATGTAAACACTTGTGAATATATATGAACACTTGTGAGTACTGTGAACACTTGCGGGTATCGCTAACACTTGTGAATACCTCTGGACATCTGTGAGCACTTGAGAACACCTTTGAGCACTTGTGGACACCTGTCAACACTGGAAAACATATGTGAATACCTGTGAACACTCGTGGAACACCTGTGAATACCTAAGAACACATGAGAGCACCTGTAAGAGTCATCTTGATACCGCAAGGTGATTCTGGAAGGTATAACAAGTATATCCGGAAGGTTATACCAGGTATATCTGAAAGGTATTCCAGGTATATCTGGAAGGTATACCAGATATATACGTAAAGTATACTAGGTATAACCGGAATGTATACCATGTATATTTGGAAGGTGTACTAGGTATATCCGAAAGATATACCACATTTCTTTGATATAGCTTTGATGAGTTTCGAGAGTTTCACTACTCTCGGAGCCCGGCCATGGGCCAGGCTCGTCTGGTGCTTGCCTAGTCAACCAGGCTGTTGCTGCTGCAGGCCCGCTGTCCCACATATCCATCACAGCCTGGTTGATCTGGCACCTAGTGAAGATGCTTGTCTAGTTTCTTCTTGAAGGCTTCTACACTTGTTCCAGCAGTGTTTCTGATACCTTCTGGTAAGATGTTCAATAGTCTGGGACCACGAATGTTGATACAGTGTTCTCTTATTGTGCCCACCGCACCCCTGCTCCTCACTGGGTTTATTTTGCTGCTCCTCCCATATCTCTCACTCCAGTATGTTGTTATGGCAGTGTGCTGATTTGGGACAGGCCCTCGCGTACTTTCCAGGTGTATATTATCATGTACCTCTCTCTCCTCCACTCCAGTGAGTACATGTTCAATACTTGCAGGCGTTCCCAGTAGTTTAGGTGCTTTACTGGCTCAATGTGAGCCGTAAACGATCTCTGTATTTGTTCCAGCTCTGTTATTTTCCTGTCCTGAACGGGGCCATCAGCACTGAGCAATATTCTAAGTTGGGGAGCACTAGCGATTTGAAGAGTGTCACCATCGGCATTATTTCCCTTTTTTTAAAAGTTCTCGAACCCACCCCGTCATTTCCGGGCTGTCGTGATCTTTGTTTGTTATGTTTTTTAAAAGAAAGGTCCGCTGACATAATTTTTCCCCGTCTTCTACGATTCCTTCTACCTCAGCGGGCGGAATTTATCCCCACTGAAGTCATGTGTTCTCCACTCCCATGGAAAACACTGCTTATTCTTCCTGTAAAATTTTTATTATGTCTCCCCATGAGGAGAGAAAAAAGCCCTTAGAATCTACTGCCTACCTTGCCCAGTGCCTGGTATATCTACAAGGTATACCTAGAAAATAACAGGAAAGTACAATCTAGAAAAGGGATATCTGGAAGGTATACTAGGTTTTACATGTTTTTTTTTTTTTTTTTTTGGTTACCCCGAAAATTTCCCAAAGTTGGATATCCCCCCCGAAAAGCCCCAAAGGACAGGTATCAACCCACCCCCCGACTGTGGCATTCGTAGATTGATTCACTATCATTCTTGGAAACACTGGTTTTGATTTATTCATTTCATTCTTTGGTAACACTGTTTATATTTATCACTATCATTCGGTACACTGTTATGATTATTCACTATCATTCTTGGTAACACTGTATTGATTGATTCATATCATTTTTGTAACACTTTATTGATTGATTCACATCTTCTTGGTAACACTGTGTTGATTGATTACACATTTTTGGTAACACTGTGTAGATTGATTACTATCATTCTTTGGGAACACGTATATGATTGATTCAATCTTCTTGGAACATGTGTTGATTGATTCACTAATTCTTGGAAACATGTGTATGATTGATTCATACATTCTTGGTAACACTGTGATGATGTTCACTATCATTTTCGGTAACACTGTTGATTGATACCCCTCATTTTGTAGTCCCGGGGTCTGCCCCCCCCCTCCTCTAAGTCTGTTTTGCGACAACCTGGGAATGGCCCGGTCCACCAGGTTTTTTGGTGCTGGGATTTGAGGCAAGGCCTACCACTGACCCTTTAGGAATGTCTTGAAGAACTTGGCAAAATTCCCCTCGAGACGCCAGAGGTTTGTTGCAGCTTCACTTTGTTTTGGGAAAGGAGGCTGCTGAAGGTCAGAAAGTACAATCAAATTCAAGAACTAAGTTTTACAATTTTTATTTAGTTAATTACCCAAAATCCCTTACCTTTTATAATCCCCCCGGGGTTACAGGTATATCCCCCCCGTTTTGTTAACTCACCGTTTATTTTCAACCTTTTAACATTTTTTATATAATTTTTTGGGGCAGTTAATTTTCACACAAATCACTTTTTTTATCATTTCACCGTAAAAATGTTAATACCACCAAAAAAGTTATATATCACCCATCACACGTTATATATCATCCATCACACGTATATATATCATCCTCACACAGTAACTATATCATCCATCACACAGTAAACTGAATATCCATCACCGTAACAGTAATAACCACAGTATCTTTTCTACCTCCCAGTTTCTGAAAAACCCACCTTAAACAGTTCATCCACACCTAACACTAGTTAAAACCTCAAAACTTTACAATCCTCACACAGAATGTTCATCCATAAAGAACCTAGATCCCTACACTTTATAACCCACCCACTTCTTTCCCATCAAAAAATTTTAGACCCTCCTCAACGTTACTGTTTTCCCCAAAAGTTTTTTTACATCCTCCCCCACAGTATACTAGTTTCCCATCAACAGTCGGGTTCTCCACCCCCGTATACTGTTCCATCATCAAAGTTATGTATAATTTTTAAATCAAAAATTTTTCCCTAAAGTAAAACTGTTAAACCCATCACACGTATACGTATCCCCATCACCAGATACTTTATCATCCATCACACAGTAATATTCATCCATCACACAGTATACTAGTTTCATCCATCACACATATCTGTATATCCACACACAGAAAAAAGTATCACCATCCACAGTATACTAGTACTCCATCACACGTATACAAAACATCCACAAAACATAACTAGACATCTCACACAGTATACTAGTATCACCAACCTATATAAGTATCATCCACACACAGAACTATTCATCCATCACAAAAAAAGTATACTAGTATCATCCAATCACCAGATACAATCATCCACCCAAAAACATTTTAAAAAAGATAGTATATCCATCAAACATAACTAAAACATCCATCACACAATATAGACACCACACACGTATACTGTATCTCCTCACACATATACATACATCCATCACACAGTATACTAGTATCATCCATAAAACCCAAAATACTATTTACATCCATCACACAGTATAAAAGATCATCCATCAACAGTAACTTATCACCATCCACAGTAACTAGTATCATCCATCACACAGTAACTAGAACCACCCAAAATTACACCAATAACACAAAAAGTATCATCCATCACACAGTATCTAGTATCATCCATCACACATAATATTCATCCATCACACAGTTACTAGAAACACCCATCACCAAAAATACTAGTACATCCATACAAAAACTAACAGTATCATCCATCACCAGAAATTTATATCACCCATCACACGTATACTAGTACATCCATCACACAGTATACTTATCCCCAAACACACAGTAAAATTTTTTACATCCATCAACAAACTAGTATATCCATCACACAAAACTAGTATAATCCATCCCAAAATAACTAGTATCATCCTCACACAGTAACTTTATACCCATCCACATAACAGTATCTTTTCCCACACGTATACAGTATATCCCATCACACAGTATACTATTATCCACCAACTAACTATATCATCCATCACCAAAATTTCCCTAGTATCACATCACACAGATACTGTATCATCCATCACACAGTATACTGTACATCCAAAAGAATACTAGTTCACCATCACAAGTAACTATATATCCTCACCAAAAAAAGTATCATCCATCACAAAATTTTACTAGATCATCCATCACACAAAAAATTTTTTGTATCATCCACCACAGTATACTAGTATTTTCCCAACACACAATACTAGATCACCACCCAAAACATATCAAATATCATCCATCACAAAATTACTAGTATCATCCATCACAAAAAACTAGTATATCCACACACAGTATACTATATATCCTCCACGAAACTAGTATCATCCAAACAAATAAAAGTATCACCCCTACACAGAAAACTTAAAACATCCATCACACAGTATACGTATCCCATCACACAGTTATTTGTATCATCCACCACATCCCATTCATCCAAAATTTTAAAATATCATCCATCACACAGTAAATATATCATCCATCACACAATACACTAGTTCACCATACACAGTATACTAGTATCTCCATCACCAGAAACAGTATCACCCATCACAAAATAACTGTATCACCATCAACATAAAATAGTATCATTCACAAAAATAAAGTATCATCCAACACACAGTATACTATATCACCATCACACAGTATACGTATCTTTTCCAAAACACCAAAATAACTTTTTATCTTCCTCACACAGTTACTAGTATCATCCATCACCATATACAAGTATCACCATCACACTATCCTATATCATCCATCCCCGTAATAATCATCCATCACAAAAAGTATACAGTATCATCATACCATCATAACCCTACCAGTATAGTACATCCACAACGTAACTAGTTCATCCATACCAGTATACTAGTATCACCAAACACACAGTATATTTTAAATCTCCAAATACACAGATACTATATCATCCTTTCACACTAAAAACAGTTCACCCAACAGATATAGTACCCCCTCACAAAAACCCCAACCCCAAAACCCAAACTTTTTTCATCCTCACAAAAACCTTATCATCCATCCCAGATATAACCTCCTCACCCATTCGATCACCAATCCCCCAAACGATCAATTTCCCAACCACACAGAACCCCATACACCATCACACAGATTATGTATCATCCATCACACAGTTAAGTTTCCCCCTCAACAAAAATTTAGTATCATCCATCAACGTATACTAGTACACCCTTTTCCCACATTACTAGTACTTCCCATCACACAGTAACTATATCACCCCACACACAGTATACTAGATCATCCATCACCCCCCGTATCTAGAATCACCCACACACAGTATACAGTATCATCCCCCCCAAATAAATGTATCATCCATCCACACAGAACTTAACCCATCAAAAACAGTTAAACACAGTATACAAAATATCTTCCACAACAGTATACTATATCTCCATCCAAATCAATACATATAACTAACTAGTATCCCATCCCAAAATAACTAGTCTCCCAACCCAAAATAAAATATAATCCATCCCCCAAATACTAACACCCCCAGTTTCTTATCCACCCACACGTAACAGTATCACCCAAACACAAAACAGTATATCCCACAAATAAACTTATCTCCATCACACAGTATTAGAACCACACCGAACTATACATCCATCCCAGTAAACATACCATTTCCCCCAGTATATAGAAATCCATCACCACAAAACAGTTCCAATCACAATTAAAATCCCATCACACAGTATACTAGTATCACCCTCACCAATAAAACTAACATCCCACAACAATACAAAGTATCATCCATAACACAAAAAGTAACCCATCCACAAACTGCCCCATCACACAAAACAATAAAATCCATCACACAAACTATATCACCATCACACAGAAATACTAGTAAAAATCCCACACAAAAACTAGTATCACCACCCCACAATACCTATATCTCCACCCCACACAGATACTATACATCCATACCCAAAACATTCATCCTCACACAGTAACTAGTATCCCCAATCACACAATACAAAAATCACCACAGAAATTTAGTATCACCCCACACCCAATAAAAAAGTATCTTCCACACACATATACTAGAAAACCAAATACACGTATACATATAATCAACAGTATACTAGTATCATCCATCACACATAACTATATCATCCATCACACAGTATACTTATCATCCATCACACAGTATACTAGTATCATCCACACACAAACATTATCACCCATCACAAGTATACTATATCATCCTCACACGTTCTTTTTTCATCCATCACAAAATACACTAGTATCACCCATCACACAGTAATTTTTAAAACATCCATCACACAGAACTATTTTCACCTCACCCCAGTATACAGTATCTCCATCACAAAAACTAGATCATCCATCACCGTTCTAGATCACCCCTCACACAGTATACTAGTATACCACCCACACAAAAACAATATCATCCATCACACATAACTATTTCCCATCCCAGTATACTAGTATCATCCATCACAAAATAACAGTATCTCCATCACAAGATACTATATCATCCTCACACATAACTGTTTCATCCATCACCAGTATACTTTATCATCCATCACACAGTATACTAGTATCACCATCACACGTATATATATCACCCCCTCACAATAACAGTATCTCCATCCACAGAAATACAGTACACCCCATCAACAGTTACTATATCATCCATCACCAGTATATATATCATCCATCACACAGTATATATAATCATCCACACACAATAACTTATCACCACACACAGAAAAATACTATATCATCCATCACACAGTATAAAGTATCATCCATAAACTAACTGTATCCCCCATCACACGATACAGTTCACCTCAACAGTATACAGTATTCCATCACACAGTATACTAGTACATCCATACACAGTAACTAAAAATCATCCATAAAACCCAATAACTAGTATCATCCTCACCAGTATACTAGTTTCATCCACACAAAGTAAAACTAGTACATCCTCACACAGTATATTTTAAATCATCCATCACACTATACTATATCATCCATCACACAGTATACTTACACCATCACACTATACTAGTACATCCATCACACAGTATACTATATATCCATCCCACAGTAACTATATCATCCTCACACAGAAACTATACATCCATCACACAGAAAACTGTATCCATCCATCCCACAGTATTACTAGTTTCTCCTACACAGTATATATTTTCACCAAAACCAGTATATTTTTCACCCATCACATTAAAGTAAACCACAACAGATAAGTTCATCCATCACACAATACACTATATCTCCTTTCAACACAGTATACTTGTATCACATCACACAAAAAACACAAAAAAAGAAACCATCCTCACACAGTATACTATTATAAAATCCATCACAAAATTTAACAAAAAAAAGTAACAACACCATCACACAGTTACTGAATCATCCATCACACTAACTAGATCTCCATCACCAGTTACTAGTATCATCCACAAAAACAGTATACATTACATCCCATCACACAGTATACAGAACATCCATCAAAAAATTTAAAGTATAAAATCCATCCCAGTTATTTGTATCATCCTTCACACAGTTATGTATAATCATACAATAACAGTTACCACACACATATCTAGTACACCCACCCCAAAAAAATTAACTAGATCTCCAACCAGTATCTGTATCATCCTCACACTTTATACAGTATCATCCATCACACAGTATACTAAATCATCCACCCAAAACACAGATCAATCCCCAAATTTTTTCACCATCACAAAAATAACTATATCATCCATCCACAGTATACTTTATCACCATACACAGTATTTTGTATAAAATCACACAGTAATAATACACCAAAAACACACAAATTTACTTTATCCCACACACAATAACTTTTAAACCCCCACAGATAAGTTCACCTCACACAAACTAGTATCATCCACCAAACAGTAATATATCATCCACACACGTATACAATTTTCATCCATCCCAGTTTACTGTACATCCATCCCCCAAACAGTATACCTAAATTTATCACCCTCAACAATTTTTCCCCAAAAAGTATCATATATCCATCCACAAGTATACTAGTATCATCCATCACACAGTATACTTTTTCATCCATACACAGATATAGTACATCCATAAACCCAGATACAGTATATCCTCACCAGTATACTAGATCATCCACCACAGTAATAGTATCTCCTCACAATACAGTTCACCATCCACAGTATACTAGTATCATCCATCACACAGTAATATATCACCCATCACACATAACTATTATCATCCATCACACAGATACTATATCATCCATCACACAGTAACTAGTACATCCTCACACAGTAACTAGTATCATCCATCACAAGTATACAGTAACATCCATCACACAATAAACTAGTATCATCCTCCACATTATGTATCTCCATCCACAGTAAAACTGTATATCCTACACGTATACTAGTATCACCAAACACACAGTATACTAGTACATCATCACACATTTAACAGTTTCCCTCCATCCACAGTATACAGTACACCCACACACGTATACTATACACCCCATCACCAATACATAGTATCATCTCAAAACAGAAAACAGTATCATCCATCAACAGTAAAATGTATCATCCATACACGTATCTATATCCCATCACACAGTTACTATTACATCCATCACACAGTTACTAGTACATATCACACATTTTACTAGTACATAAAACCCGTATCTATTTCATCTCAACAATACAAGATCATCCATCCCCAAAGTATACTAGTATAAACCATCACAAAATTATACCAAAAATTTTTTTCATCCATCACACGATACTTTTTATATCCATCACACAGTTACTAGTTCATCCATAACAGAACTATATCATCCATCACACAGTATCTATATCATCCACCAAGTTCTATTATCATCCATCACACAAAATACTAGTACTCCATCACACAGTTACTAGAAATCACCCAACACAGTATACTATATCATCCATCACACAGTAACTAGTATCTTTCATCACACAGTAACTAGTTATCCATCAACAGTATACATTACTCCTCCACAGTATATAGTACATCCATCACACAGTATATAGTATCATCCATCACACAGTATCTATATATCCATACCAGTAACATTATCATCCATCACACGTATACATATCACCCATCACACAGAAATATAGTATCCCACCCCAAAATACACTAGTATCACCATCACCGTAACATATCACCCATC
>NC_069451.1:30417624-30447624 GCF_026875155.1 Cherax quadricarinatus | reverse complement strand
TGTGTGTGTGTGTGAGTGTCTTGTGCGGTGTAATGACTGGCCGCAACTTCTTGTGACCTGACACAACCCTCCTGGGACTTGACCGACCCCTCGCACCGTCTTACAATGTTGCCCTTAAAACTTGTCCCACCTACCTTCTCACACTCTGCAACACTATATTCACTATGTCTATGCTATTTCTATTCTAATTCTAGTAATAGCTTGCAGGAGTGAGTGACAAGTATCAAACAGTATGCAAGGCCAGCCAGGGCCGTCAACATGCAAACCACAAATAGGCGAATAAACTTGCGCTCAATGGTGCGGTGACAGGTTGCCAGCTGCTGATGACGGAGTCGTCGTACGTAGGCCTTAAATCCCTATTTTGGAGATCCTTCACCCGTGATGTTTATAACCATATACTCTCATACATCCCACTTCCTCACGCGATGTCACTCTTCACTGATGATAGTATACACTTCATATTATGTACACTTCACTTTATATGTATAATGGCACACAACTTGTCGTGACATCACTTCTTCAGGCCTACCGCTGCCAATGTGGCAACAGCGCCTAAGACCCCCATCGGTTTGCGCTTTGAAATATTATGATTTCAGCTTTCCTCTCACTTTCTTTAACTAATAACTTTAATTATCACTCGTAGTATTGTTCACTGACGTTCCACTACCACTGATTGCTGCTAGCTGTTATTGCACGCCTTTCAACGCTAAGGTTCTCGGAGCCTTGTTACCCACGTCTGTACCCCACGGACCCACGTGTGTGTGGTAGGATTGTGTTATGGTGAGTGTGTGTGTGTGTGTGTGTGTGTGTGTGTGTGTGTGTGTGTGTGTGTGTACTCACCTAGTTGTACTCACCTAGTTGAGGTTGCAGGGGTCGAGTCCAAGCTCCTGGCCCTGCCTCTTCACTGATCGCTACTAGGTCACTCTCCCTGAACTGTGAGCTTTATCATACCTCTGCTTAAAGCTATGTATGGATCTTGCCTCCACTACATCGCTTCCCAAACTATTCCATTTACCGACTACTCTGTGGCTGAAGAAATACTTCCTAACATCCCTGTGATTCATCTGTGTCTTCAACTTAAAGCTGTGTCCCCATGTTACTGTGTCCAATCTCTGGAACATCCTGTCTTTGTCCACCTTGTCAATTCCTCTCAGTATTTTGTATGTCGTCATCATGTCCCCCCTATCTCTCCTGTCCTCCAGTGTCGTCAGGTTGATTTCCCTTAACCTCTCCTCGTAGGACATACCTCTTAGCTCTGGGACTAGTCTTGTTGCAAACCTTTGCACTTTCTCTAGTTTCTTTACATGTTTGGCTAGGTATGGGTTCCAAACTGGTGCTGAATAATCCAATATGGGCCTAACGTACACGGTGTACAGGGTTCTGAACGATTCCTTATTAAGATGTCAGAATGCTGTTCTGAGGTTTGCTAGGCGCCCATATGCTGCGGCCGTTATTTGGTTTGATGTGCGCTTCAGGAGATGTGCCTGGTGTTATACTCACCCCAAGATCTTTTTCCTTGAGTGAGGTTTGAAGTCTCTGGCCCCCTAGACTGTACTCCGTCTGCGGTCTTCTTTGCCCTTCCCCAATCTTCATGACTTTGCACTTGGTGGGATTGAACTCCAGGAGCCAATTGCTGGACCAGGTCTGCAGCCTGTCCAGATCCCTTTGTAGTTTTGCCTGGTCTTTGATCGAGTGAATTCTTCTCATCAACTTCACGTCATCTGCAAACAGTGACACCTCAGAGTCTATTCCTTCCGTCATGTCGTTCACAAATACCAGAAACAGCACTGGTCCTAGGACTGACCCCTGTGGGACCCCGCTGGTCACAGGTGTCCACTCTGACACCTCGCCACGTACCATGACTCGCTGGTGTCTTCCTCGCAAGTATTCCCTGATCCATTGTAGTGCCTTCCCTGTTATCCCTACTTGGTCCTCCAGTTTTTGTACTAATCTCTTGTGTGGAACTGTGTCAAACGCCTTCTTGCAGTCCAAGAAAATGCCATCCACCCATCCCTCTCTCTCTTGTCTTACTGCTGTCACCATGTCATAGAACTCCAGTAGGTTTGTGACACAGGATTTCCCGTCCTGTGTGCACTCACCTAATTGTACTCACCTAATTGTGGTTGCAGGGGTCGAGACTCAGCTCCTGGCCCCGCCTCTTCACTGATCGCTACTGGATCCTCTCTCTCTCTGCTTCCTGAGCTTTGTCATACCTCTTCTTAAAACTATGTATGGTTCCTGCCTCCACTACTTCACTTGCTAGGCTATTCCACTTGCTGACAACTCTATGACTGAAGAAATACTTCCTAACGTCCCTGTGACTCGTCTGAGTCTTCAGCTTCCAGTTGTGACCCCTTGTCCCTGTGTCCCCTCTCTGGAACATCCTATCTCTGTCCACCGTGTCTATTCCCCGCAGTATCTTGTATGTCGTTATCATGTCTCCCCTGACCCTTCTGTCCTCCAGTGTTGTCAGTCCGATTTCCCTTAACCTTTCCTCGTACGACATTCCCTTGAGCTCTGGGACTAGCCTTGTTGCAAACCTTTGTACTTTCTCTAACTTCTTGACGTGCTTGACCAGGTGTGGGTTCCAGACTGGTGCTGCATACTCCAGTATGGGCCTAACATACACAGTGTATAGTGTCTTGCACGATTCCTTATTAAGGTATCGGAACGCTATTCTCAGGTTTGCCAGGCGCCCGTATGCTGCAACAGTTATTTGGTTGATGTGTGCCTCCGGTGATGTGCTCGGTGTTATGGTCACACCAAGGTCTTTCTTCCTGAGTGAGGTCTGTAGTCTTTGTTCACCTAGCCTATACTCTGTCTGCAGTCTTCTTTGCCCCTCCCCAATCTTCATGACTTTGCATTTGGCTGGATTGAATTCGAGAAGCCAGTTGCTGGACCACATGTCCAGCCTGTCCAGGTCTCTTTGCAGTCCTGCCTCATCCTCGTCCGATTTAATTCTTCTCATCAACTTCACGTCATCTGCGAACAGGGACACTTCAGAGTCTATTCCTTCCATCATGTCGTTCACATATATCAAAAATAGCACTGGTCCTAGAACTGACCCCTGTGGGACCCCGCTCGTAACAGGCGCCCACTGTGATACCTCTTCACGTACCATGACTCGTTGCTGCCTCCCTGTCAGGTATTCCCTTATCCATTGCAGTGCCCTCCCTTTTACGTGCGCCTGATCCTCCAGCTTCTGCACTAATCTCTTTTGGGGAACTGTGTCAAAGGTCTTCCTGCAGTCTAGGAAAACGCAATCTACCCACCCCTCTCTCTCGTGTCTTACTTCTGTTACCTTGTCATAAAACTCCAGGAGGTTTGTGATACAAGATTTGCCTTCCATGAACTCATGCTGGTTTTCATTTATAATCTTGTTCCTTTCCAGGTGTTCGACCACTCTCCTCCTGATAATCTTCTCCATGACTTTGCACACAATACATGTCAGAGACACAGGTCTGTAGTTTAGTGCCTCGTTTCTGTTTCCTTTCTTAAATATGGGGACTACATTAGCTGTCTTCCATTTCTCAGGTAGTTGCCCAGTTTCAAGGGATGTGTTGAAGATTGTGGTTAGAAGCACGCACAGCATCTCTGCTCCTTCTCTAAGGACCCATGGGGAGATGTCCGGTCCCATCGCCTTTGAGGTGTCAAGGTCACTTAAGAGCTTCTTCACCTCCTCCTCAGTTGTTCGTATGTCATCCAACACTTGTTGGTATATTCCCTCTTGATGTTCCCTTCTGTGCTGTCTTCCCACAGCCCTTCCTGTCTCTACTGTAAAAACTTCCTTAAATCTCCTGTTCAGCTCCTCACATACCTCCTGATCATTTCTTGTGAGTTCTCCACCTTCTGTCCTTAATCTGATCACCTGGTCTTTGACTGTTGTCTTCCTCCTGATGTGGCTATACAACAGTTTCGGGTCAGTCTTGATTCTCGATGCTATGTCATTTTCATACTGTCGCTGGGCCTCCCTCCTTACCTGTGCGTACTCATTCCTGGCTCTGCGACTGATCTCCCTATGTGTGTGTGTGTATATATATATATATATATATTATTTATATATATATATATATATATATATAATTATATATATAATATATATATATATACAAAACAACCAAAGGGGGAGTTGAATGATAGCTCTAGGCCATTCGTGGCGCAATCAGCGCATGAGGAGATTGCAGTGTTGCAGAAATGAGTAGGAAGTCCAGGTAGATTCGTCCAGTGGAACGTTTTTGCTCTTTTTACTGACTGTAAAGTCAGTGAACAGATTTCCAGAGAAAACATTTCTCATAATAGTCATATGTGTGTTATATTTGTCAGTAACCCACCAACATGACACTGTGGCTGTCTGACCGTGGATGACTGACGTCAGCTGACACTGGCTTAGTCTGACACTGAGACAGCCTTGATATAACTTCATCTCTCCCTACTTTCTCACTCGTTCTATTCTCCTCCTCCACTCCTCGTTCTGTCCCCACTCCTTCCTACACCCATAATATTATGATAATTTTCTCTATTATCTGTCATATAGTCATGTTACTGACACTTTGATCGTCCATCTGACATCATAACATTGTTATGTTACTAACACTGTGAGCGTCCATCTAACATCATAATGTTAAGTCATGTTACTAACACTGTGAGCGTCCATCTAACATCATAATGTTAAGTCATGTTACTAACACTGCTGAGCAGTACCATTCTATAACATCATAATGTTAAGTCATGTTACTAACACTGTGAGCGTCCATCTAACATCATAATGTTAAGTCATGTTAATAACACTGTGAGCGTCCATCTAACATCATAATGTTAAGTCATGTTACTAACACTGTGAGCGTCCATCTAACATCATAATGTTAAGTCATGTTAATAACACTGTGAGCGTCCATCTAACATCATAATGTTAAGTCATGTTACTAACACTGTGAGCGTCCATCTAACATCATAATGTTAAGTCATGTTAATAACACTGTGAGCGTCCATCTAACATCATAATGTTAAGTCATGTTACTAACACTGTGAGCGTCCATCTAACATCATAATGTTAAGTCATGTTACTAACACTGTGAGCGTCCATCTAACATCATAATGTTAAGTCATGTTACTAACACTGTGAGCGTCCATCTAACATAAGTCAGCTGAGGTTCTCACAGAAGTTACCATCAAGGAGACGGAACACTCCTTACCATCACCTTCCTACCACAGGGAGATATTTCCCTCTAGGATATCCTGCCTGGGGGTCAGGCTGGAGAGTCTTCTGGTGTGGGGGTCACTGCCCCCCACGACCCAGTTCCGGACCAAGCCTGCCAATAGACGGCTTGGTCATCCAGGCTGGAAAGTTGCAGCTGTTGGCTTGCTATATACACAGACCTCGGCTCGAGTCTCTGTCCATTCTTCTGAGAGGCGTCCATTACGACTATCAATGAGGCTCACCTGGTCAGGTTACCTGGTCAGGTGTTGGTCACCTGAGCAGGTGACCAACACCTGGGCAGGTGAAAGTTGGGACGTAACTAACTAGCCCAGGTGAATGCAGATCGTCACCACAGAGTTGAGGCTGAGCCAGGCATAGTGAACAGTTGCTAACAGCAACTGCCTGGTTGACCAGGTAATACCGTTCCGTCACAGACCAGACATGATGAACCAGGCTGTTGGTGATAGTTGCACGCAGATCAACATATGTACCACAGCCTGTCAGATCAGGAACTGAGTTAAGGTACCTATCAAGTTCTTTCTGGAAGACAACTAGTGACTAATGTTAGGTAGATGCTGAGGCATTCTGAAGGGGTAGAATAGTAGTAGTTGTAGTACCAACAGTAGTAGTAATAGTAATGGTAATGGTAATAGTGATTGGACTTGGTAGTTCTCAGTGGTCTAGCTATATAGCTTTATAGTGTTCGGGGGTTAGTCCAGTCCCAGACCAGGTCTGATTAACCAGGCTGTTACTTCCGGTCGCACGCAATATAACGTAGGAACTACAGCCCTGCTGGTCAGGTACCGAATTCAGTACGTGTTTATATATGAGTGTTAGAAAGGTTTAAAAGTTTTGCCAATAGGCAATTGCCTTGGTGTGGAGTTACCATGTTCGGCATCACTTCGAGTGCAGCTTCCAGACATTTCATCTTGTAGTGATCACCATTTAAGACGTTTGAAATTGGAAAATGCCACCACATGGTTTTCGAATTGTGAAACTGGACACACACATTGATGCTGCCATCAGTGTGTGCTGTTTACTCTACCTGGAGTCTACCTGGAGGGTGCTAAAGGGGTTAACGGACCCGCGGTCCGGTCCATGACCAGGTCTCATGGTGGACCAGGGTCCGAGCAACCTCTGCACCTGAGAGTAGTACACCGAATGTGGTCTATTGTTACACAGTGTGGTCTAGTAGTCATAGAGTATGGTCTAGTTGCCATGAAATATGGGCTATTCTAGGCGGTCGTAGGTAATACCAGGTCCCAGGTAAGGATGTGATGTTAGTGATGTTAGGAAGCACCTGTACAGGTGTAGAAGTTTAGCAGAGATTGTACTGAAGTGTATTCACTACCTGTCTCCCTCGCTCCTTCTCTCCCCCGCTCCCTCTCTCCCTCCTTCCTACCCTCCCTCCCTCCTTCCATCTCGAGACACTGACAGCATTAGAAGTGGGTGCTGAAAATGCTGAACCATACTGACACACCTGCCTGGAGAGTTAACATAGAAGCAGGATGTGTGGATCAGTGTTACTGTTGTTACTGCTACTGTTAATGTTGTTACTGCTACTGTTAATGTTGTTACTGCTACTGTTAATGCTACTTCTACCGTTGTTACTGCTACTGTTACTGTTGTTACTACTACTGTTAAAGTTATTGCTACTGTTACTATTGTTACTGCTATTGTTAATGTTGTTACTGTTACTGTTGTTACTGCTACTGTTAATGTTACTTCTACTGTTGTAACGGTTACTGTTGTTGCTGCTACTGTTAATGTTACTTCTACTGTTGTTACTGTTATTACTGCTACTGTTAATGTTACTTCTACTGTTGTTACTGCTACTGTTAATGTTACTTCTACTGTTGTTACTGCTACTGTTAATGTTGTTACTGCTACTGTTAATGTTGCTACTGCTACTGTTACTGTTATTACTGTTACTGTTGTTACTGCTACTGTTAATGTTACTTCCACTGTTGGTACTGTTACTGTTGTTAATGCTACTGTCACTGTTGTTTCTGCTACTGTTAGTGTTGTTACTGCTACTGTTAATGTTGTTACTTCAACTGTTGTTACTGTTACTATAGATACTGCTTCTGTTACTGTTGTTAATGCTACTTCTACTGTTACTGTTACTGGTGTTACTGCTACTGTTAACGCTGTAACTTCTACTGTTGTTAATGCTACTGTTACTGTTTTCTTCTACTGTTATTGTTACTGTTACTGTTGCTACTGCTACTGTTAATGTTACTTCTACTATTGTTGTTGTTGTTAATGCTATTGTTGCTGTTGTTTCTGCTACTGGTAGTGTTGTTACTGCTACTGCTACTGTTAATGGTGTTACTTCCACTGTTGTTACTGTAGTTACTGCTACTGTTACTGTTGTTACTTCTATTGTTAGTGTTGTCACTGCTACTGTTATTGTTGTTACTGCTACTGTTAATGTTACTTATATTGTTGTTAATGTTACTGTAGTTACTGCTTCTGTTACTGTTGTTATTGCTAGAGTTAATGCTGTTACTTCTACTGTTGTTACTGCTACTATTAATGTTGCTTCTACTGTTGTTACTGCTACTGTTAATGTTGTTACTTCTACTATTGTTATGGGTTATTGTTACTGCTACTATTAATGTTGCTTCTACTGTTGTTACTGCTACTGTTAATGTTGTTACTTCTACTGTTGTTACTGCGGTTATTGTTACTGCTACTATTAATGTTACTTCTACTGTTGTTACTGCTACTGTTAATGTTGTTACTTCTACTGTTGTTACTGCGGTTATTGTTACTGCTACTATTAATGTTACTTCTACTGTTGTTACTGCTACTGTTAATGTTGTTACTTCTACTATTGTTATTGTGGTTATTGTTACTGCTACTATTAATGTTACTTCTACTGTTGTTACTGCTACTTTTAATGTTGTTTACTCTACTGTTGTTACTGCGGTTTTGTTACTGCTACTATTAATGTTACTTTCTCTGTTGTTACTGCTACTGTTAATGTTGTTACTTCTACTATTGTTATTGTGGTTATTGTTGTTACTGCTACTATTAAAGTTTTTACTGCTAATGTTTGTGCTGTTACTGCTACTGTTAATGATGATACTGCTACTGTTAATGTTGTTACTTCTACTCTTGTTACTGCTACTGTTACTGTTGTTACTGCTACTGTTAATGTTACTGTTACTGTTGTAACTGCCACCGATAATGCTGTTACTGCTTCTGTTCAAATTATTACGCTTTATTGTTACTGTTGTTACTGCTACTGCTGTCGCTGCTGCTTGTGTTACTGCTGCTACTGCTGTTCCTGCTCCTTGTATCACTGTAGCTGCTGCTATTCCTGCTCCTTGTATTGCTGCTGCTATTGCTGTTCCTGCTCCTTTTGTTACTGTTGTTACTGCTGCTTGGGTTACTGCTGTCCTGCTTCTTATGTTACTGCTGCTACTGTTGTTCCTGCTCCTTGAGTTACTGCTGCTACTGCTGTTCCTGCTCCTTGTGTTACTGCTGCTGCTACTGCTGTTCCTGCTCCTTGTGTTACTGCTGCTGCTGTTCCTGCTTGTGTTACTGCTATTCCTGCTCCTTTTGTTACTGCTGCTTGTCTTACTGCTGTCCTGCTTCTTGTGTTATTGCTGTTCCTGCTCCTTGTGTTACTGCTGTTCTTGCTCCTTGTGTTGCTGCTGTAGTGCTTCTTGTGTTATTGCTGTTCCTGCTCCTTGTGTTACTGCTGTTACTGCTAATATTGCTGTTCCTGTTCCTTGTGTTACTGCTGCTGTTCCTCTTGTGCTACTGCTGCTACTGCTGTTCCTGTTCCTTGTGTTACTGCTGCTGTTCCTGTTCTTTGTGTTACTGCTGCTGCTGCTGTTGTTATTGCTCCTTGTGTTACTGCTACCACTGCTGTTCCTGCTCCTTGTGTTACTGCTGCTGTTGTTCCTGCTCCTTGTGTTACTGCTGCTGTTGTTCCTGCTCCTTGTGTTACTGCTGCTGTTGTTCCTGCTCCTTGTGCTACCTGCTAGCTGTTGTTCCTGCTCCTTGTGTTTACTGCTCTGTCTGTTTCCTGCTCCTTGTGCGCTACTGCTGCTGTTGTTCCTGCTCCTTGTGCTACTGCTGCTGCTGCTGTTGTTCCTGCTCCTTGTGTTACTGCTGCTGTTGTTCCTGCTCCTTGTGTTACTGCTGCTGTTGTTCCTGCTCCTTGTGTTACTGCTGCTGTTGTTCCTGCTCCTTGTGTTACTGCTGCTGTTGTTCCTGCTCCTTGTGCTACTGCTGCTGCTGCTGTTGTTCCTGCTCCTTGTGTTACTGCTGCTGTTGTTCCTGCTCCTTGTGCTACTGCTGCTGTTGTTCCTGCTCCTTGTGCTACTGCTGCTGTTGTTCCTGCTCCTGTGTTACATGCTGCTGTTTGTTCCTGCTCCTTGTGTTACTGCTGCTCTGTTGTTCCTGCTCCTTGTGTTACTGCTTGCTGTTGTTCCTGCTCCTTGTGTTACTGCTGCTGTTGTTCCTGCTCCTTGTGCTACTGCTGCTGCTGCTGTTGTTCCTGCTCCTTGTGTTACTGCTGCTGCTGCTGTTGTTCCTGCTCCTTGTGTTACTGCTGCTGCTGCTGTTCCTTCTCCTTGTGTTACTGCTGCTACTGCTGTTCCTGCTCCTTGTGTTACTGCTACTACTGCTGTTCCTGCTCCTTGTGTTACTGCTACTACTGCTGTTCCTGCTCCTTGTGTTACTGCTACTACTGCTGTTCCTCTCCTGTCTTTGTTACTGCTACTACTGCTGTTCCTGCTCCTTGTGTTACTGCTACTACTGCTGTTCCTGCTCCTTGTGTTACTGCTACTACTGCTGTTCCTGCTCCTTGTGTTACTGCTACTACTGCTGTTCTTGTTCCTTGTGTTACTGCTGCTGCTGCTGTTCCTGCTCCTTGTGTTACTGCTGCTGCTACTGCTTTTCCTGCTCCTTGTGTTACTGCTGCTGTTCCTGCTCCTTGTGTTACTGCTACTGCTGTTCCTTTTCCATGTGTTACTGCTACTACTGCTGTTCCTGCTCCTTGTGTTACTGCTGCTTGTGTTACTGCTACTACTGCTGTTCCTGCTCCTTGTGTTACTGCTGCTACTCTGCTATTCCTGCTCCTTGTGCTAGTACTGCTTCTGCTGTTCCTGCTCCTTGTGTTACTGCTGCTGCTGCTATTCCTGCTCCTTGTGTTACTGCTAATACTGCTGTTCCTGTTCCTTGTGTTACTGCTGCTACTGCTATTCCTGCTCCTTGTGTTACTGCTAATACTGCTGTTCCTTGTGTTACTGCTAACTACTGCTGTTCCTCTTCCTTGTGTTACTGCTGCTACGGCTATTCCTGCTCCTTGTGTTACTGCTAATACTACTGTTCCTGCTCCTTGTGTTACTGCTGCTACTGCTGTTCCTGCTCCTTGTGTTACTGCTGCTACTGCTGTTCCTGCTCCTTGTGTTACTGCTGCTACTGCTGTTCCTGCTCCTGTGTTACTGCTGGTGGTGCTGTTGTTTCTGCTCCTTGTGTTACTGCTAATACTGCTGTTCCTGCTACTTGTGTTACTGCTGCTACTGTTGTTGTTTCTGCTCCTTGTGTTACTGCTAATGCTGATGTTCCTGCTCCTTATGTTACTGCTGCTGCTGTTGTTGTTTCTGCTCCTTGTGTTACTGCTAATGCTGCTGTTCCTGCTCCTTGTGTTACTGCTGCTGCTGCTGTTTCTGCTCCTTGTGTTACTGCTAATACTGCTGTTCCTGCTCCTTGTGTTACTGGTGCTACTTCTGCTCCTGTTCCTTGTGTTACTGCTGCTACTGCTGTTCCTGCTCCTTGTGTTACTGCTGCTACTGCTGCTCCTGTTCCTTGTGTTACTGCTGTTCCTGCTCCTTGTGTTGCTGCTGCTACTGCTGTTCCTGCTCCTTGTGTTACTGCTGCTACTGCTGCTCCTGTTCCTTGTGTTACTGCTGTTCCTGCTCCTTGTGTTGCTGCTGCTGCTGCTGTTCCTGCTTCTTGTGTTACTGCTGCTGCTGCTGCTGCTGTTCCTTGTGTTACTGCTGCTGCTGCTGTTCCTTGTATTACTGCTGCTGCTGCTGTTCCTGCTCCTTGTGTTACTGCTGCTGCTGCTGTTCCTGTTCCTTGTGTTATTGCTGCTGCTGCTGTTCCTGCTCCTTTTGTTACTGCTGCTGCTGCTGCTGTTCCTGTTCCTTGTGTTACTGCTGCTGCTGTTCCTGCTCCTTGTGTTACTGCTGCTGCTGTTCCTGCTCCTTGTGTTACTGCTGCTGCTGCTGTTCCTGTTCCTTGTATTACTGCTGCTGCTGCTGTTCCTGCTCCTTGTGTTACTGCTGCTGCTGCTGTTCCTGTTCCTTGTGTTACTGCTGCTGCTGCTGTTCCTGTTCCTTGTGTTACTGCTGCTGCTGCTGCTGTTCCTGTTCCTTGTATTACTGCTGCTGCTGCTGTTCCTGCTCCTTGTGTTACTGCTGCTGCTGTTCCTGTTCCTTGTGTTACTGCTGCTGCTGCTGTTCCTGCTCCTTGTGTTACTGCTGCTGCTGCTGTTCCTGTTCCTTGTATTACTGCTGCTGCTGCTGTTCCTGCTCCTTGTGTTACTGCTTCTGCTGCTGTTCCTGTTCCTTGTGTTACTGCTGCTGCTGCTGTTCCTGCTCCTTGTGTTGCTGCTGCTGCTGCTGTTCCTGCTCCTTGTATTACTGCTGCTGCTGCTGTTCCTGCTCCTTGTGTTACTGCTGCTGCTGCTGTTCCTGCTCCTTGTGTTACTGCTGCTGCTGCTGTTCCTGTTCCTTGTGTTACTGCTGCGCTGCTGTTCCTGTTTCCTTGTATTACTGCTGGCTGCTGCGTTCCTGCTCCTTGTGTTACTGCTGCTGCTGCTGTTCCTGTTCCTTGTGTTACTGCTGCTGCTGCTGTTCCTGCTCCTTGTGTTACTGCTGCTGCTGCTGTTCCTGTTCCTTGTATTACTGCTGCTGCTGCTGTTCCTGCTCCTTGTGTTACTGCTGCTGCTGCTGTTCCTGTTCCTTGTGTTACTGCTGCTGCTGCTGTTCCTGCTCCTTGTGTTGCTGCTGCTGCTGCTGTTCCTGCTCCTTGTATTACTGCTGCTGCTGCTGTTCCTGCTCCTTGTGTTACTGCTGCTGCTGCTGCTCCTTGTGTTACTGCTGCTGCTGCTGTTCCTTGTGTTACTGCTGCTGCTGCTGTTCCTGCTCCTTGTGTTACTGCTGCTGCTGCTGTTCCTTTTCCTTGTATTACTGCTGCTGCTGCTGTTCCTGCTCCTTGTGTTACTGCTGCTGCTGCTGTTCCTGTTCCTTGTATTACTGCTGCTGCTGCTGTTCCTGCTCCTTGTGTTACTGCTGCTGCTGCTGTTCCTGCTCCTTTTGTTACTGCTGCTACTGCTGTTCCTGCTCCTTGTGTTACTGCTGCTGCTGCCGTTCCTGCTCTTTGTGTTACTGCTGCTGCTGCCGTTCCTGCTCTTTGTGTTACTGCTGCTGCTGCTGTTCCTGTTCCTTGTGTTACTGCTGCTGCTGCTGTTCCTGTTCCTTGTGTTACTGCTGCTGCTGCTGCTGCTGTTCCTGCTCCTTGTGTTACTGCTGCTGCTGCTGCTGCTGTTCCTGCTCCTTGTGTTACTGCTGCTGCTGCTGCTGCTGTTCCTGCTCCTTGTGTTACTGCTGCTGCTGCTGCTGCTGCTGTTCCTGCTCCTTGTGTTACTGCTGCTGCTGTTCCTGTTCCTTGTGTTACTGCTGCTGCTGCTGCTGCTGTTCCTGCTCCTTGTGTTACTGCTGCTGCTGCTGCTGCTGCTGCTGCTGCTGCTGTTCCTGCTCCTTGTGTTACTGCTGATGCTGCTGTTCCTGCTGCTTGTGTTGTTGCTGCTGCTGCTGTTCCTTGTGTTACTGGTGCTGCTGTTCCTGTTCCTTGTGTTACTGCTGCTGCTGCAGTTCCTGTTCCTTGTGTTACTGCTGCTACTGCTGTTCCTTGTGTTACTGCTGCTGCTGCTGTTCCTGCTCCTTGTGTTACTGCTGCTGTTCCTGTTCCTTGTGTTACTGCTGCTGCTGCTGTTCCTGTTCCTTGTGTTACTGCTGCTGCTGCTGTTCCTGTTCCTTGTGTTACTGCTGCTGCTGCTGTTCCTTGTGTTACTGCTGCTGCTGCTGTTCCTGCTCCTTGTGTTACTGCTGCTGCTGCTGTTCCTTGTGTTACTGCTGCTGCTGCTGTTCCTTGTGTTACTGCTGCTGCTGCTGTTCCTGCTCCTTGTGTTACTGCTGCTGCTGCTGTTCCTTGTGTTACTGCTGCTGCTGCTGTTCCTTGTGTTACTGCTGCTGCTGCTGTTCCTGCTCCTTGTGTTACTGCTGCTGCTGCTGTTCCTTGTGTTACTGCTGCTGCTGCTGTTGTTCCTTGTGTTACTGCTGCTGCTGCTGTTCCTTGTGTTACTGCTGCTGCTGCTGTTCCTTGTGTTACTGCTGCTGCTGCTGTTCCTGCTCCTTGTGTTACTGCTGCTGCTGCTGTTCCTGTGTTACTGCTGCTGCTGCTGTTCCTTGTGTTACTGCTGCTGCTGCTGTTCCTGCTCCTTGTGTTACTGCTGCTGCTGTGTCCTGTCCTTGTGTTACTGCTGCTGCTGCTGCTCTGTTCCTTGTGTTACTGCTGCTGCTGCTGTTCCTTGTGTTACTTCTGCTGCTGCTGTTCCTTGTGTTACTGCTGCTGCTGCTGTTCCTGCTCCTTGTGTTACTGCTGCTGCTGCTGTTCCTTGTGTTACTGCTGCTGCTGCTGTTCCTTGTGTTACTGCTGCTGCTTCTGTTCCTTGTATTACTGCTGCTGCTGCTGTTCCTGCTCCTTGTGTTACTGCTGCTGCTGCTGTTCCTGCTCCTTGTGTTACTGCTGCTGCTGCTGTTCCTGTTCCTTGTGTTACTGCTGCTGCTGCTGTTCCTGTTCCTTGTGTTACTGCTGCTCCTGCTGTTCCTGCTCCTTGTGTTACTGCTGCTGCTGTTCCTTGTGTTACTGCTGCTGCTGTTCCTTGTGTTACTGCTGCTGCTGTTCCTGTTCCTTGTGTTACTGCTGCTCCTGCTGTTCCTGCTCCTTGTGTTACTGCTGCTGCTGTTCCTTGTGTTACTGCTGCTCCTGCTGTTCCTGCTCCTTGTGTTACTGCTGCTGCTGTTCCTTGTGTTACTGCTGCTCCTGCTGTTCCTGCTCCTTGTGTTACTGCTGCTGCTGTTCCTTGTGTTACTGCTGCTGCTGCTGCTGTTCCTTGTGTTACTGCTGCTGCTGTTCCTGTTCTTTGTGTTACTGCTGCTGCTCTTCCTGTTCTTTGTGTTACTGCTGCTGCTCTTCCTGTTCCTTGTGTTACTTCTACTGCTGCTGTTCCTTTTCCTTGTGTTACTGCTGCTGCTTCTGCTGTTCCTTGTGTTACCGCTGCTGCTGCTGTTTCTGTTCCTTGTGTTACTGCTGTTGCTGCTGTTTCTGTTCCTTGTGTTACTGCTGCTGCTGCTGTTCCTTGTGTTACTGCTGCTGCTGTTCCTGTTCCTTGTGTTACTGCTGCTGCTGCTGTTCCTTGTGTTACTGCTGCTGCTGTTCCTGTTCCTTGTGTTGCTGCTGCTGTTCCTGTTCCTGTTCCTTGTGTTACTGCTGCTGCTGCTGTTCCTGTTCCTTGTGTTACTGCTGCTGCTGCTGTTCCTCTTCCTTGTGTTACTGCTGCTGCTGTTCCTGTTCCTTGTGTTACTGCTGCTGCTGTTCCTGTTCCTTGTGTTACTGCTGCTGCTGCTGCTGTTCCTGTTCTTTGTGTTACTGCTGCTGCTGCTGTTCCTGCTCCTTGTGTGACTGCTGCTGCTGCTGTTCCTGCTCCTTGTGTTGCTGCTGCTGTTCCTGACCCTTGTGTTACTGCTGCTGCTGCTGTTCCTGTTCCTTGTGTTACTGCTGCTGCTGTTCCTGTTCCTTGTGTTACTGCTGCTGCTGTTCCTTTCCTTGTGTTACTGCTGCTGCTGCTGTTCCTTGTGTTACTGCTGCTGCTGTTCCTGTTCCTTGTGTTACTGCTGCTGCTGCTGTTCCTGCTCCTTGTGTTACTGCTGCTGCTGTTCCTCTTCCTTGTGTTACTGCTGCTGCTGTTCCTGTTCCTTGTGTTACTGCTGCTGCTGCTGTTCCTTGTGTTACTGCTGCTGCTGTTCCTGTTCCTTGTGTTACTGCTGCTGCTGTTCCTGTTCTTTGTGTTACTGCTGCTGCTGTTCCTGTTCCTTGTGTTACTGCTGCTGCTGTTCCTGTTCCTTGTGTTACTGCTGCTGCTGCTGTTCCTGTTCTTTGTGTTACTGCTGCTGCTGCTGTTCCTGCTCCTTGTGTGACTGCTGCTGCTGCTGCTGTTCCTGTTCTTTGTGTTACTGCTGCTGCTGCTGTTCCTGCTCCTTGTGTTGCTGCTGCTGTTCCTGACCCTTGTGTTACTGCTGCTGCTGTTCCTGTTCCTTGTGTTACTGCTGCTGCTGCTGCTGTTCCTGTTCTTTGTGTTACTGCTGCTGCTGCTGTTCCTGCTCCTTGTGTTGCTGCTGCTGTTCCTGACCCTTGTGTTACTGCTGCTGCTGCTGTTCCTGCTCCTTGTGTGACTGCTGCTGCTGCTGTTCCTGCTCCTTGTATTACTGCTGCTGCTGCTGTTCCTGCTCCTTGTGTGACTGCTGCTGCTGCTGTTCCTGCTCCTTGTGTTGCTGCTGCTGTTCCTGACCCTTGTGTTACTGCTGCTGCTGCTGTTCCTGCTCCTTGTGTTACTGCTGCTGCTGCTGTTCCTGTTCCTGTTCCTTGTGTTACTGCTGCCGCTGCTGTTCCTGCTCCTTGTGTTACTGCTGCTGCTGCTGTTCCTGCTCCTTGTGTTACTGCTGCTGCTGCTGTTCCTGTTCCTGTTCCTTGTGTTACTGCTGCCGCTGCTGCTGCTGTTCCTGCTCCTTGTGTTACTGCTGCTGCTGCTGTTCCTGCTCCTTGTGTTACTGCTGCTGCTGCTGTTCCTGTTCCTGTTCCTTGTGTTACTGCTGCCGCTGCTGCTGCTGTTCCTGCTCCTTGTGTTACTGCTGCCTAGACGGTTATAATGACGTAGTATGTTAGGATGCTTCCCGAAGAATATTCCTGAGGGGGTCAGCGCCCCCGTGACCCAGTCCTATACCAGTCCTCGTGGTGGATTAGGTCCTGGTCAACCAGGCTGTTACTACTGGCCGCACGCAAACCTGCGTACTAACGATGGCCCAGTTGATCAGGAATTGAATAGTGGAATTTGTCTAATGCTCTCGTGTCGACAGTTTTTGACCCTGTGTAATACAGTTACGAAGAGGATATGGCAGGTATCCCTCTGAGGTATCCCTCTGAGGTATACCTGTGAGGTATCCCTCTGAGGTATACCTGTGAGGTATTCCTCTAAGGTATCCCTTTGAGGTATACTTTTGTGGTATACATGTGAGGTATCCCTCTGAGATATACCTGTGAAGTATGTCTCTGAGGTATCCCTCTGAGGTATACCTGTGAGATATCCCTCTGATGTATCCCTTTGAGGTATACCTCTTAGCTACTCCTCTGAAGTATACTTCTGAGGTATCCCTCCGAGGTATACCTGTGAGATATCTGAGGTATACCTGTGAGATATCTCTCTGAGGTATCCCTCCGAGGTATACCTGTGAGGTATACCTCTGAGGGATACCTGTGAGATATCTCTCTAAGGTATCCCTTTGAGGTATACCTCTGAGGTATCCCTCTGAGGTATACCTGTGAGGTATCCCTCTGAGGTGTACTTACTGACCCCTACGTCTAATAGGGTTATTAAATACTAATTACGAAGTTAATTGACCAATTTCACTTAATTGTCCTTGTTAGTTAATTTTAGTTGTTTCTTTGCTCACTAACTCATTCACTCTATCTCTTTCACTCTACTATCTTTCACTCTACTTTCACTCTACTATCTTTCACTCTACTTTCACTCTACTATCTTTCACTCTACTTTCACTCTACTATCTTTCACTCTCTTTACTGTCTTTCACTCTATCTTTCACTCTACTATCTTTCAGTCTACTGTCTTTCACTCTACTATCTTTCAGTCTACTGTCTTTCACTCTACTATCTTTCACTCTACTATCTTTCACTCTACTGTCTTTCACTCTACTATCTTTCACTCTACTATCTTTCACTCTACTGTCTTTCACTCTACTATCTTTCACTCTACTATCACTCTACTGTCTTTCACTCTACTATCTTTCACTCTATCACTCTACTGTCTTTCACTCTACTATCTTTCACTCTATCACTCTACTGTCTTTCACTCTACTATCTTTCACTCTACTATCACTCTACTGTCTTTCACTCTACTATCTTTCACTCTACTATCTTTCACTCTACTATCTTTCACTCTACTATCACTCTACTGTCTTTCACTCTACTCTCTTTACTATCTTCCCCTCTACTATCATTTGCTGTCTTCCATGTCTCAGGCAATCTCCCTGTTTCAATGGATGTATTGATTATTGTTGTTAGGGGTACACATAGTGCTTCTGCTCCCTCTCTCAGGACCCATTGAGAGATGTGTGTGTGTGTGTGTGTGTGTGTGTGTGTGTGTGTGTGTGTGTGTGTGTGTGTGTGTGTGTGTGTGTGTGTGTGTGTGCGTGTGTGTAGCAGACAAAAAACACCCGGCACACTTTTGTATCATCATAAGCAGTGTTTTCCAGTGGGCAGTGAAGAACAACATGACGTTCAGTGGTGGTAAGTTCCAGCTGCTTACGTATGGAAAGAATGAAGAACTCAAAAGGAACACTGTATACAAAACTCAAGAGGGTCACCAAATATAACGTAAGGAACACGTAGAAGACTTGGGAATAATTATGTCAGCGGACCTTTCTTTTAAAGACCATAACAAGACAAAGATCACGACAGCCAGGAAGATGACTGGGTGGGTATCGAGAACTTTCAAAACAAGGGAAATAATGCCGATGGTGACACTCTTCAAATCGCTAGTGCTCCCTCACTTAGAATATTGCTCAGTGCTGATGGTACTGTTCAAAGCAGAAGAAATATCAGAGCTGGAACAAATACAGAGATCGTTTACGGCTCACATTGAGCCAGTAAAGCACCTAAACTACTGGGAACGCCTGCAAGTATTGAACGTGTACTCACTGGAGTGGAGGAGAGAGAGGTACATGATAATATACACCTGGAAGGTACTCGAGGACCTGGTCCCAAATCTGCACACTGCCATAACAACATACTGGAGTGAGAGATATGGGAGGAAGTGTAAAATAAACCCAGTGAGGAGCAGGGGTGCGGTGGGCACAATAAGAGAACACTGTATCAACATCCGGGGTCCCAGATTATTCAACATCTTACCAGAAGATATCAGAAACACTGCTGGAACAAGTGTAGAAGCCTTCAAGAGGAAACTAGACAAGTATCTTCACCAGGTGCCAGATCAACCAGGCTGTGGTGAATATGGGACAGTGATCCTCCATCACCAACAGCCGGTTGATCGGGCAAATACCAGACAAGCCTGGCCCATGGCCGGGCTCAGAGAGTAGTAAGACTCTCGAAACTCATCAGTTACATCAAAGGTACGCACGCACGCACACACACACACACACACACACACACACACACACACACACACACACACACACACACACACACACACACACATAGCAGGCTCCTGGGTTTGCGTCTCTTTCAAGCCTGATAATTATGGTAATGAAGCAATCTCTCTCTCTGGCCAGATGGAGAGATAGGAGACCTCTCCCAGCAGGCAAACCTCCCTCTGTTTCTCCCCCTCTCTCTGTCTCTCTCTCTCTCTTTCTTTCTCTCTGTCTATCTCATCTCTTGCTTGTAGCTTCTCTTTCAAAACTGTGGAGATGAATACAATCCCACTCAAACCTCTCTTCTCCAGGCTGAGGGACTGACCCCACCCCTCAAACCTCTTTTCCAGGCTGAGGGACTGACCCCATCCCTCAAACCTCTCTTCTCCAGGCTGAGGGACTGACCCCATCCCTCAAACCTCTCTTTTCCAGGCTGAGGGACTGACCCTATCCCTCAAACCTCTCTTCTCCAGGCTGAGGGACTGACCCTATCCCTCAAACCTCTCTTCTCCAGGCTGAGGGACTGACCCCATCCCTCAAACCTCTCTTTTCCAGGCTGAGGGACTGACCCTATCCCTCAAACCTCTCTTCTCCAGGCTGAGGGACTGACCCCATCCCTCAAACCTCTCTTCTCCAGGCTGAGGGACTGACCCTATCCCTCAAACCTCTCTTCTCCAGGCTGATGGACTGACCCTATCCCTCAAACCTCTCTTCTCCAGGCTGAGGGATTGACCCCATCCCTCAAACCTCTCTTCTCCAGGCTGAGGGATTGACCCCATCCCTCAAACCTCTCTTCTCTACTTCATCACTCTCCAGATTGTTCCACTTCCTGACAACTATATGACTGGAGAAATCCTTCCTAACATCCCTGTGACTCATCTGAGTTTTCAACTTCCATTTGTGACCCCTTGTGTTACTTCTCTGGAACATCCTGTCCTCATCCACCTTCCTTTCGGTATTTTATGTTATCATGTTCCCCGTCTCCTGTCTTCCAGTGTCGTCAGGTCAATTTCCCTTAACCTTTCCTCGTCGGACATACCCCTTAGCTCCGGGACTAGTCTTGTTGCAAATCTTTGCACTTTGTTTAATTTCATGACGTGCTTTACCAGATGTGGGTTCCATACTGATGCTGCATACTCCAGTATGGGCCTGACACATACGATGTACAGAATCTTGAACGATTCCTTACTGAGGTTTCGAAACGCTATTCTTAGGTTTGCTAGGCGCCCATATGTGGCAGCAGTTATTTGGTTGTTGTGCGGCTCAGATGTGCACGGTATTATATTCACCCCAAGATTCTTTTCCTGAGTGAGGTTTGTAGCTTTTGGGCAGCTAGCCTGTACTCTGGGGTCTTCTTTACCTTTCTCCAATCTTCATGAGTTTGCACTTGGTGGGGTTGAACTCCAGGAGCCTATTGTTGGACCAGATTTGCAACCTGTCCAGATCTCCGTGTAGTCCTACCTGATCCTCATCCACTTTAATTCTCCGCATTAGCTTTATATTGTCTACAAACAGGGACACTTCTGAATCTAACCCTTCCGTCACGCCATTTACATATACCAGAAACAGCACCGGTCCTTGGACTGACCCTTGTGGAACCCCGCTCGTCACCGTCACTCCGATACCTCATCACGTACCATGACTCGCTGATACCTTCCTGTCAGGTATCTGATCCATTGCAGTGCCTTCCTGCCTGATGCTCCAGCTTTTGCACTAATCTCTTGCGTGGAACTGTCTCTCTTGTCTTACTGCTGTCACCTTGTCATAGAGCTCCAGTGTTTTGTGTGTGTATATACTCACCTGTTTGTGGTTGCAGGGGTCGAGTCACAGCTCCTTGCCTCTCCTCTTTACCAGTCGCTACTTGCTCCACTCTCTCCCTGCTCTATGAACTTTATCGTATCTCTTTTTAGAGCTTTGTATGGATCCTGCCTTCATTACATCCCTCTCTAGATTGTTCCACTTCCTGAAAACTCAAAGGCTGAAGAAACACTTCCTGACATCCCTGACTCATCTGAGTTTTTAATTTCCAGTGTCTCCTTATGTTTCTGTGTATGTGTGTATGTGTACTCACCTATATAAGTGTCTCAGCTCCTGGTCCCACATCACTGGCAGCTTGAGGGTTCACTCCTGTATTCGAGCACACTGCCATATCTCTTCTTAAAGCTGTGTGTGTGTTGCCGCTCTACAGTTGTATTCAAGAAAACACTTAGGGCAAACACTGTTTTTCTTTCATCTTGAAAACATTCTTCATTCATGAAAGAAACTGCTTGCCTTTGAGGCTGAAGTAGAGTCTTAGCTTCAGGAAGTCTTAAATAGTCTTACTCTGTCTTAAGAAGTCTTGGAAACTCTTACAAAAGTCTTAGAAAGTTGCTGCGTCTCTTTGAGGTTCAGCTAGCAGCTCTGCACCAGCTTGGCAAGTCTTACGCAGTCTTAACAAGACTTAGGCAGTCTTACCGAGTCTTAAAAAATCTTAAGCAGTCTTATCAAGCCTTATAAGTCTTTACAACACCACAGGGAGGAAAGGCGACCACTGTTTCAACATCTGCTAACAGCAACAGCCTAGTTGTACCCTGGGCCAATCACAGCCTCGTCCAGTCACTACTGGAGAATGACTGATGGGCAGGTGTCTGGTGTCAGTGCCTGGGAATGGTCTGATTGTTAGTGGACTGGACGATTGTTGATCAATTAACTGTTGTTTGATCTCTGGCTCCGTGATAAGTTGTCATAATATTGTTGCAGACGGCGTTGTGTGGGTTCCTGATCAACCAGGCTGTGCTCCACACTTTGGACTGCCTGCCACCAACACTAACAGCATATTGGAGAGTGAAATAACAACTCTGGATTGAGAGATATGGATCTGCACACTGCCATAACAACACTGGAGTGAGAGATGTGGATCTACACACTGCTATAACAACACTGGAGTGAGAGATATGGATCTACACACTGGCATAGCAACACTGGAGTGAGAGATATGGATCTACACACTGTCATAACAACACTGGAGTGAGAGATATGGATCTACACACTGGCATAGCAACACTGGAGTGAGAGATATGGATCTACACACTGGCATAGCAACACTGGAGTGAGAGATATGGATCTACACACTACCATAACAACACTGGAGTGAGAGATATGGATCTACACACTACCATAACAACACTGGAGTGAGAGATATGGATCTACACACTACCATAACAACACTGGAGTGAGAGATATGGATCTACACACTGCCATAATAACACTGGTGTGAGAGATATGGAAGTATGTGCACAATAACCCAGTGAAAAGCAGGGGTACCATGGGCACAATACGAGAACATTGTATCAACATCCGTGGTCATTGACTGTTCAACATCTTACCAGAAGATATCTGAAACACTGCTGGAACAAGTGTACAATATATCAGAAATACTGCTGGAACAAGTGTACAATACATCAGAAATACTGCTGGAACAAGTGTACAATATATCAGAAACACTGCTGGAACAAGTGTACAATATATCAGAAACACTGCTGGAACAAGTGTACAATATATCAGAAACACTGCTGGAACAAGTGTACAATATATCAGAAACACTGCTGGAACGAGTGTAGAAGTCTTCAAGCGGAAACTGGACAAGCATGTCTACTAGACGTAAACAACATCAATTAGAATAGCGCAGCATAACACTGCCCGTCTATCCGATTTTTCTTTAAACCATTTCCACAACTGCTGTACACAACACAGATGTTTTGAACGGCTGCCCTGAAGGCCGGTCACTGACTCTGACACAGTCTTAACCGCTGGTCCAGTTATGCTTATCAGATGGACTCCATTCTTACTGCCCACACCTGTCTTGCCTACACCTGTCGCCCACACCTGTCTTACCCACACCTGTCTTGCCACACACCTGTCTTGCCCCAAACCTGTTTTGCTTCACATTTGTCTTGCCTCACATTTGTCTTGCCTCACACCTGTCTTGCCCCACACTTGTCTTGTCTCACACCTGTCTTACCCCACACTTATCTTGCCCCACACCTGTCTTGCTTCACACTTGTCTTGCCACACACCTGTCTTGCCCCACATATGTTTTGCTTCACATTTGTCTTGCCTCATATTTGTCTTGCTTCACACCTGTCTTGCCCCACACTTATCTTGCCCCACACCTGTCTTGCTTCACACTTGTCTTGCCCGACACCTGTCGCCACACCTGTCTTGGCGCACACCTGTTTTGCTTCACATTTGTCTTGCCTCACATTTGTCTTACTTCACACCTGTCTTGCCCCACACTTGTCTTGCCTCACACCTGTCTTGCTTCACACTTGTCTTGCCCCACACCTGTCTTGCCCCCACATTTTGTCTTGCCCCACACTTGTCTTCCCCCCACACCTGTTTTGCTTCACACTTGTCTTGCCCCACACCTGTCTTGCCTCACACTTGCCTTCCCCACACCTGTCTTGCTCCACACCTGTCTTACTCCGAACCTGTCTTTCCTCACACCTGTCTTAGACCACACCTGTCTTGCCTCACATTCGTCTTGCCCCACACCTGTCTTGACCCACGCCTGTCTTGCCCCACACCTGTCTTGCCCACACCTGTCTTGCTTCACACTTGTCTTGCCCCACACCTGTCTTGCCCCACACCTGTCTTGCCCCACATCTGTCTTGCCCCACATCTGTCTTGCCCCACACCTGTCTTGTCCACACTTGTCTTACACACACACCTGTCTTGCCCACACTTGTCATGAGAACGTAAGATGACAGGCAAATCTTACTGTGTGTTAGGTTTCAAGTCTATCTACTACACGAGGGTCATTAAGGCTGCATGTCACGTGTACACCACCAGTCAAGAATACTTTACTACAAAAATACTGATTAATGTAAACTATATATACTGAAATATATGGTATAAACCTTGGTAATAAATACCGACATATTTATTAGAAAACGTTTCGGTCCTGGAACCTTGATCACTTCTAACATACAGAGGTAGAAAGACATTATATATATAGGCGGAGAGTGAGATGTGACGCACGTGACCTGAGGAATGTCATAAGAACATAAGAATGGAGGAACACTGTAGAAGGCCTACTGGCCCATGCGAGGCGAGGGTAGACGATGAAATCACGTGACTCCTGTGTTGTTGGGTTGGTGCTGCTTAAGTATCATGTATGCCAATGTTTTTGAAATTTTGTAGTTTCCAGTGTTGCGTTCTATAGTGTCGGTGACGGTGATTAGTGAGGCTTCTAGGCACCGTCGGCGTCTGAGGTCTGGTTCGGTGAGAACGAGTTGTGCCTCGTTCCAGTTCATCAAATGCCCCGTGGAGTCTCTGTGGAGGACACAGGCGTACCTTACATCGTCTCTGTTAGAGGCATTTCGATGCTCATTCAGGCGGACTGCAAGATCTCTGCCTGTCTCGCCTACATATTTCTTGGGACACCAAGAATACCCGCACTAAGAGAGGAGTCCTCATTGGCTTCTTCTTGAGAGCTCTTCGCATCTCCAGCCCTTGTTTTCTAGAAGAAGAATGCACTTACATAACACAAGCCTTTACACGTCTTCAGTTCCCATCTTTCTTCATCCGAGATTGCAGACTCAAGGCACAAGCTATCCTCAACAAACCGCCCATGGAACAGCCCCCTAAACAGTTCATAGTACTCCCATGTGGCGATGTTGCCACGAATACTCGCCGGGCACTTGGTATGAGTAACATCAACGTTTCCACCATAAACACATCCTCTATCAAAGACCTCACTACTAAACGCAGCCCCACACCTCTAACTTCTACAGCAGGCGTCTACACTATCCCCTGTGGGTTCTGTCCCAAGAAATAAGTAGGCGAGACAGGCAGAGATCTTGCAGTCCGCCTGAATGAGCATCGAAATGCCTCTAACAGAGACGATGTAAGGTACGCCTGTGTCCTCCACAGAGACTCCACGGGGCATTTGATGAACTGGAACGAGGCACAACTCGTTCTCACCGAACCAGACCTCAGACGCCGACGGTGCCTAGAAGCCTCACTAATCACCGTCACCGACACTATAGAACGCAACACTGGAAACTACAAAATTTCAAAAACATTGGCATACATGATACTTAAGCAGCACCAACCCAACAACACAGGAGTCACGTGATTTCATCGTCTACCCTCGCCTCGCATGGGCCAGTAGGCCTTCTACAGTGTTCCTCCATTCTTATGTTCTTATGACATTCCTCAGGTCACGTGCGTCACATCTCACTCTCCGCCTATATATATAATGTCTTTCTACCTCTGTATGTTAGAAGTGATCAAGGTTCCAGGACCGAAACGTTTTCTAATAAATATGTTATAGTGTTTGCTTACGTGTCTTTCTAAACCAACTGAAATATATACACCTCTCAGTGTATGTACACTGACATAAACACATCTCAGTGTATATACACTGATTGTTAGGTAAGACACATATGCAACAGTTAGGTATCTTTATTTCGAAATGTTTCGCCTACACAGTAGGCTTCTTCAGTCGAGTACAGAAAGGTTGATAGAAGCAGAAGATACTTGAAGACGATGTAATCAGTCCATCACCCTTAAAGTTTTGAGGTGGTCAGTCCCTCAATCTGGAGAAGAGCATTGTTCCGTTGTCTGAAACAATATGCTTGTTTCAGACAACGGAACAATGCTCTTCTCCAGACTGAGGGACTGACCACCTCAAATCTTTAAGGGTGATGGACTGATTACATCGTCTTCCAGTATCTTCTGCTTCTATCAACCATTCTGTACTCGACTGAAGAAGCCTACTGTGTAGGCGAAACGTTTCGAAATAAAGATACCTAACTGTTGCATATGTGTCTTACCTAACAATCTGTCGGTATTTCATACCATTTTAATGTTCACTATATACACTGACTTGCACACTTCTCGCTGTATATACACTGAGAAATAAACAACTCTAAGTGATTGTAATAAAGTTGGTAGAATTACCGACAATATGTAAAGTAAAAGGACACAAGTGCAACTAATGTGACATTTATTGTGGCAACGTTTCGCTCTCCAGGAGCTTTATCAAGCCATTACAAACAATACATGGACACAGAGGGTATATAAAGGCTCAGAGTGAGGTGAATACTAGTGAGGTACCATTTCGATGTTCACTAGTGGTAGTAGTAGTAGTAGTAGTGGTAGTGACAAAAGCAATTAATTCGTACATGAGTAAAAGGATATAAAAGCTAATACTTGGGTAACATAAAAATAGGTTGGACAAATATAAACTGGAATGAGGCAGGTTGTTTCAGTGTTCACTCTCTGTGCTTTGTGTAGTATAACAGGAGAGACTATGTGATGGCAGGGTTTACTGTTTTCAGGAGGATTCTTGCTAAGACTTCGGAGATGGTGAAGCTGCCGTTGTTTTGTTTAATTGTATTCGAAACAGCGATCAGTGCTGATTCAAGGCACTTGCGTGTGCGGAAATTAGTTTCTTTTATCACTAATTGGGCGTCTCTGAATTTCATAAGATGATTGGTGGAATTTCGGTGTTGTACACAGGCGTTGTTTAAGTTGTCGTTCCTACATGCGTATATGTGTTCATTGAGGCGGGTATCGAGGTTTCTTGCTGTTTCACCTACGTAGATCTTGTCACAGCCTCCACAGGGTATAGTGTAAACCCCCTGCATTGACTGGTTCGTGGTGCTTGGGTTTTGTCCTGGTTAGATCCTTTATTGAAGTGGTAGAAGCGATGGCGACTCTGGTGTTAGCTTTGTGAAAGTACTTTTTGAGACGTTGAGTGCAACCTGGCTGTTGGGAAAGAATTATAACTTTGTTGGGAGCGGTGTTGATGCGTGGAGAATTGATGATCTGAAGAGCTCTTTTCTTGCAGTCTTTGATGAAAAAAGAAGGAAATTGTAACTCAGTGAATGTTTGGTGAATGTAAGTACATTCCTCGTCAAGAAACTCAGGACTACAAATTCGGAATGTACTTACATTCACCAAACATTCACTGAGTTACAATTTCCTTCTTTTTTCATCAAAGACTGCAAGAAAAGAGCTCTTCAGATCATCAATTCTCCACGCATCAACACCGCTCCCAACAAAGTTATAATTCTTCCCAACAGCCAGGTTGCACTAAACGTCTCAAAAGTACTTTCACAAGCTAACACCAGAGTCGCCATCGCTTCTACCACTTCAATAAAGGATCTAACCAGGACAAAACCCAAGCACCACGAACCAATCAATGCAGGAGTTTACACTATACCCTTTTGGAGGCTGTGACAAGATCTACGTAGGTGAAACAGCAAGAAACCTCGACACCCGCCTCAATGAACACATATATGCATGTAGGAACGACAACTTAAACAACGCCTGTGTACAACACCGAAATTCCACCAATCATCTTATGAAATTCAGAGACGCCCCAAATTTGTGATAAAAGAAACTAATTTCCGCACACGCAAGTGCCTTGAATCAGCACTGATCGCTGTTTCGAATACAATTAAACAAAACAACGGCAGCTTCACCCTCTCCGAAGTCTTAGCAAGAATCCTCCTGAAAACAGTAAACCCTGCCATCACATAGTCTCTCCTGTTATACTACACAAAGAAACAGAGAGTGAACACTGAAACAACCTGCCTCATTCCATTTATATTTGTCCAACCTATTTTTATGTTACTCAAGTAATAGCTTTTATATCCTTTTACTCATGTACGAATTAATTGCTCTACCATATTGTATTACTTTTGTCACTACCACTACTACTACTACTACTACCATAGTGAACATCAAAATGGTACCTCACTAGTATTCACCTCACTCTGACCCTTTATTACCCTCTGTGTCCATGTATTGTTTGTAATGGCTTGATAAAGCTCCTGGAGAGCAAAAACGTTGCCACAATAAATGTCACATTAGTTGCACTTGTGTCCTTTTATTTTACAA
This sequence comes from Cherax quadricarinatus, assembly GCF_026875155.1. Classification (NCBI taxonomy): domain Eukaryota; kingdom Metazoa; phylum Arthropoda; class Malacostraca; order Decapoda; family Parastacidae; genus Cherax; species Cherax quadricarinatus. Next base: position 30,420,006 of record NC_069451.1, on the reverse strand, counting down.
CTCTAAGTGAACACACCACACACTACACACACACAAACACACACACACACACACACATACAAAACACACAAACACACACACACACACACACACAAAACACACACACACACACACCACACACACACCACACACACACACACACACACACAACACACACACAAACACACACCACAGAACAGCAGGAGGCCAAGGCAAGAGTACGACGAAGCAATAGAGCGATGGTTGACACGGGCTAGAGTGGCCAGAAGAGCTCATGCATGCAGGGCAAAGCTCCTGATCATGGGTGACTTTAACCACAAGGAGATCGATTGGGAGAACTTTGACCCACATGGGGGCCAAGATACATGGAGGGCTAAGATGATGGAGGTGGTACTGGAAAACTTCATTTCCAACACGTAAGGACACTACAAGAGAGAGAGGAGAAAGGGTGAACCCGCAAGGCTGGACTTAGTATTCACCTTTAGTAGTGCAGATATCGAGGACATCACATATGAAAGACCCCCTTGGGGCCAGTGACCATGTGGTTTTAAGCTTCGAATACACAGTAGAGCTAAAAAGTGGAGGGAGAAGCAGGAAGGCCAGGACGAATGAAGCCAAACTACAAGAAAGGGGACTACACAGGAATGAGGAACTACCTGAACGGGGTCAGTGGGGACAGAGAACTGGCAGGAAGCCAGTTAATGAATGATGGAATATGTAGCAACAAAATGCAAGGAGGCTGAAAAGAGGTTTGTACAAAACCAAGGGTAACAGGATTAATGAAAAACCAGGATGAGCCCATGGTTTACCCAAAGGTGCAGGGAGGCAAAAACCAAGTGTGCTAGGGAATGGAAGAAATATAGAAGGCAAAGGACCCAGGAGAATAAGGAGAACAGTCGTAGAGCCAGAAACGAATATGCACAGATAAGAAGGGAGGCCCAAAGACAATATAAAAAATGACATAGCAGCGAAAGCCAAATCTGACCCGAAACTGTTGTACAGCCACATCAGGAGGAAAACAACAGTCAAGGACCAGGTAATCAGGCTAAGGAAGGAAGGAAGGAGGAGAGACAACAAGAAATGACCGTGAAGTATGTGAAGAACTCAACAAGAGATTCAAAGAAGTGTTCACAGAGGAGACAGAAGGGACTCCAGAAAGACGGAGAGGTGGGGCACACCACCAAGTGCTGGACACAGTGCACACAACCGAGGAAGAAGTGAAGAGGCTTCTGAGTGAGCTAGATACCTCAAAGGCAATGGGGCCAGATAACATCTCCCCATGGGTATTGAGAGAGGGAGCAGAGGCGCTATGTGTACCCCTAACAACAAAATTCAATACACCCTATCGAAAAAGGGAGATTGCCTGAGGCATGGAAGACAGCAAATGTAGTCCCAATCTTTAAAAAAGGAGACAGACATGAAGCATTAAACTACAGACCAGTGTCACTGACATGTATAGTATGCAAAATCATGAGAAGATTATCAGGAGAAGAGTGGTGGAACACCTAGAAAGGAATGATCTCATCAACAGCAGCCAACATGGTTTCAGGGACGGGAAATCCTGTGTCACAAACCTACTGGAGTTCTATGACATGGTGACAGCAGTAAGACAAGAGAGAGAGGGGTGGGTGGATTGCATTTTCTTGGACTGCAAGAAGGCGTTTGACACAGTTCCACACAAGAGATTTGGTGCAAAAACTGGAGGACCAAGCAGGGATAACAGGGAAGGCACTTCAATGGATCAGGGGAAAACTTGTCAGGAAGACAGCAGCGAGTCATGGTACGTGGCGAGGTGTCAGAGTGGGCACCTGTGACCAGCGGGGTCCCGCAGGGGTCAGTCCTAGGACCAGTGCTGTTTTCTGGTATTTGTGAACGACATGACGGAAGGAAAAAGACTCTGAGGTGTCCCTGTTTGCAGATGACGTGAAGTTGATGAGAAGAATTCACTCGATCGAAGACCAGGCAGAACTACAAAGGGATCTGGACAGCTGCAGACCTGGTCCATTAATTGGCTCCTGGAGTTCAATCCCACCAAGTGCAAAGTCATGAAGATTTGGGGAAGGGCAAAGAAGGCCGCAGACGAGTACAGTCTAGGGGGTCAGAGACTACAAACCTCACTCAAGGAAAAAGATCTTGGGGTGAGTATAACACCAGGCAAATCTCCTGAAGCGCACATCAACCAAATAACTGCTGCAGCATATGGGCGCCTAGCAAACCTCAGAACAGCATTCCGACATCTTAATAAGGAATCATTCAGGACCCTGTACAACCGTGTATGTTAGGCCCATATTGGAGTATGCGGCACCAGTTGGAACCCACACCTAGCCAAGCACGTGAAGAAACTAGAGAAAGTGCAAAGGTTTGCAACAAGACTAGTCCCAGAGCTAAGAGGTATGTCCTACG
>NC_069451.1:30400892-30417124 GCF_026875155.1 Cherax quadricarinatus | reverse complement strand
TAAGTTTTTTGACTCCACATAATACCTCAATGCACCACTCACCTTTTTTCCCTCATCAATTCTATGATTAACCTCATCCTCCATAAATCCATCCGCCGACACGTCAACTCCCAAGTATCTGAAAACATTCACTTCTTCCATACTCCTCCTCCCCAATTTGATATCAAAATTTGATATCAAATTAATACAGACATTTTCATTAATCCATCTGTGATATTTTCTTCAAAATTATATGTATAAGAAACACATCAAATAGCACATAAACATGCTATGTTTATATGCTATGGAGGTGTCATAGCCGGGCGAAGGGAAAACATTACGTTTTCTCTGGTCTAGCACCAGAGAAAATATGTATGAATCTATGTTTGGCACATTTACTCCTGCTTTTGTTTACAATTCTTGGCATGAATTCTCATTACTTCTCCCTTCGTTTATGATGGCATCTAAAGGTAGTTGTTAAAAACGATTAAATTCAGTGAACAAGGTATGTTGATGATAATAATATGGCTCTGGGCCACATTAAATATTATATACCTATGTAGTTAGGTCACCATAGGTGTGGCTCTGTAGCCCAGGTGGGCTACATGTACCGGCTACCTACACCTGACTTCCTACAAATAAATTTTACTCACCTCTCATCCTACATTAAGACTCGCATATTTTAAGGTAAATAATGTGTACCCTAGGTGTATTTTATCTCTCTGGGCTGCTTTAAATATCATATATTAAGTTTGGGACAGGGAGCCAGGGCTAGCAACATCTGAATCCTTCAAATAAGTACTACTCACCACTCACCCTAAATTAAGACTACAAATATATTATGGTAAGTAATGAATGTAATGTGTATGTATTTTACTTTTTATTGTGTTTTTTAATGCCTAGTTCTATTACTAACTTAATGTAAGCTAGTGTAAACTTGTTGTCTAGCATTTATATGCATTTACAAGTGGAAAAAATGGCATTCTGCTTTCTGGCGATGTCTGCTTTCTGGCAGTAGCCTGGAACCTAATCTGCCATATAAGTAGGGCCCTACTGTACTGTACCAGTTTGCTATGCATAAAAGTGGGTAAATATTAACCACAGTAGTGATTAATATGTTACACACTATGGTATTATTTATTTAACCTCCTAATACTGCATCAATTTAAAATATGAGTGTTTTATTAATTTCAGTTTTGCTTGAAAAATTATGGATACTATGAGAGGTGTATGTTAATAATGTATACATCAAATTGTAATAATGCTTTACAAAAAAATTATACCATGTATGTCACCACAATGAATAAAAAGGCACAATACCGAGACTGGAACAATACACAAATAACCCGAACTGGAGGTTGAACTTATGACCCGATGTTTCGGTTCCTACTTGAACCATGTCACTTGCTCTCTTCCCATCCCTACACCAAGACTATCCTTGTTAATACAACTAAGAAACTGACTCGCCCTCGCTCTCTTCTTGTCCCTACACCAAGACTGTCCTTGTTAATACAACCAAGAAACTGACTCATCCTCGCTCTCTTCTTGTCCCTACACCAAGACTGTCCTTGTTAATACAACCAAGAAACTGACTCACCCTCACTTTCTTCTTGTCCCCACACCAAGACTGTTCTCATTAATACAACCAAGAAACTGACTCGCCCTCGCTCTCTTGTCCCTACACCAAAACTGCCTTCGTTAATACAACCATGAAACTGACTCACCCTCGCTCTCTTTGTCCCTACACCAAGTCTGTCCTCGCTAATACAACCAAGAAGAAACTGACTCACCCTCGCTCTTTCCCGTCCCGCATTCAGCCAAGAATGTCCTCCACGTGCAGGTTGTGTAATACTATATTTATTGTAAATAAACCAGCACAGGTGGGGTTAGAACTCATGGTGAGTGTGAAACTCCAGCCAGTGCATAAGCCACTGGGCCAGATGGCTACAATAAAATTCCTCCAACTAAGCCAGCTGGCCAAGTGGCTTACACAGTGGCCTGGAGGTTTACAAATCACTCGCCATGGGTTCTAACCCCACCAATAGCCTAGTACACAAATAACCCGCACATAAAAGAGAGAAGCTTACGACGACGTTTCGGTCGACTTAGACCATTGAAAGTCACACTAACCAGAGGAGAGAGCAGGATGGCTATATATAGGCAGGAAGAGGTGGTGGTAGTAGTAGTAGTAGTACAAGAGTTGTATATAATACCAACAAGATGAAATTAAGACACATGCACAACACCCGGGCATCCCCATCATAGACGTTTCGCCATCCAGCCAGCTACTGGATGGCGAAACGTCCACAACAAAGACAACCAGACGCGCACATGTGTCTTAATTTCATCAGTAGTTGTTGTAGTAGTAGAAGAAGAAGAAGAAGACGGTAGTAGTAGTGGTACGTGGTAGAAGTGGGAAATAAAAAGGACGAGCCAGTCAATACAAAGGAAGGGGAGCACTGCAAGGAAGCTAGATGCCCACAGAGGGAGAACAAGGCACAGAGGTGCATGAAAGGGAAGTGGTGAAATAAATGAAGAAGGAACAGAAACACGAGACAGGAGAGAGAAAAAGACAACCAGAGGAGAAAAGGAAAGAGGAAAGGGGAGAGAAGAAGAGAAGAAAAGAAAAAGAAAAATGAAGATTCAGGTTAAGTCACGGGTGTTCTGAAGATTGGAGGCATTTTACAATGTAGTGGGAGAGGAAGGCATCTACAGAGACGAAGCAGGGCTAAGGTTCATACAAGGAAGTTGTGTATTAGAGAGGATTCAACTAGACGGCGACTGTTCGAGTTGGAAGTAGGGAAGACAGTTTTAGCAGAAGACCAGTCAATAGGATGGTATGATCTCTGACGTGACAGAAAAGAGCATTGTTAGTGTCTGGCAAGCCTAACACTATTTTTGTGCTCCCTAAGTCTGTCAGAAAGAGATCGACCGTTTCCGAAGTGTTGAAGAGGACAGGAGGAGAAGAAATAGAGTAGACACCAGGAAGCATCTGTAGAGGGAGGAGAGGTATGAACGAGATTAGTGCGAAGAGTGTTAGTCTGGCGGAAGTAAGCTTGATGTCTAAGGGACGGAGAGAATTGTTGAGATTAGAAAGACCGGAAATGTAGGGAAGGCAGAGGATAGAAGAGTTCTCATGAGTAGAGAGTTTGGGAGAGAAGAAATTGCATTTAGCACGTGAGAGGGCAGAGTCTATGAAATGGGAAGGGTAGCCAAGACGGGAGAACGAATTATGAAGAGTGGAAATTTCTGCTGGAAGGAACTGAGGATCACAGATGCGGAGGGCACGGAGAAAGAGGGAGATAAGAACACTTTTCTTGACAGGGGAAGCATGATAGGAAAAGTAGTGAATGTACATGCCACTGTGCATAGGTTTACGGTAAACGGAAAAGGAAAAACCTGTAACTGAGCGGTGGATATGGACATCAAGGAAAGGAAGCAAGGAATTAGATTCCCATTCAGCTTTAATCTTAATGGAAGGGGCAAGATTATTAAGAGCTTCAAGAAAAGGTTGGAAGAGACTGGAGTCATGAGGCCACAGAGCAAAGATGTCATCCACATAGCGGAGCCAGAGTGAAGGTTGCACATCGAGGGTAGGAAGAAGAACAGTCTCGAAGTATTCCATGTAAAGATTAGCAAGGACAGGAGAGAGAGGAGAGCCCATAGCGACACCGAAGGTTTGAGAATAATATTTCCCTTGGAAGGAAAAGGAGTTAGAGTCCACACAGAGGCGGATCAGATCAAGAAAGACATCAGTGGGGATAGGGAGATGAAGAAACCCTTCATGGGCCTTCTCTCTAAGGAAATCAAGGACATCATCAAGAGGGACATTGGTGAAGAGGGACTCAACGTCAAGACTAAGCATCTTACATGTTGGGAGAGAGCGAACCCGTTCAACGAAGTCTTGAGAGTGACGGAGGTGGGCAGGAGAAAAAGTACCAAGAAAGGGAGTGAGGGTTTTGGCCAGCCAAGAAGCAAGAGAATAAGAGACAGAACCTCTAGAGGATATGATAGGACGAAGAGGAATATCAGGTTTATGAGTTTTGGGAAGGCCATAGAAATAGGGAAGAGAGGGACAGATGACACGAAACCGTTGAACAAGGTCAAAGTCAGGAGGACAGAGGTCGGAGAAAGTCCTTAGTTTTTTGTTGAAAGTTCTCTTGATGCAATCAAGAGGGTTGGAAACGAGAGGAGTGTAGGTGCGTGAGTCAGAGAGCAAGACATCAGCTTTACGGAGGTAATCCTCGCGATCAAGGATAACTACCGGATTACCTTTGTCAGAAGATAGTATGACAATGTTAGTGTTGGATTTAAGAGAGAGAAAGGGCAAGTTGGTAATGGCGTGGAGGTGGTGATTCTTAGAAAACAGACTAACAAGAGCAGGAAGGAGAGCACCACGAAAAGTGGACAAGTCAGGAAGATTACGGAAGCGAGATTGACGAAAGGAATCAAAAGAGCTAATCAGGGAAATAACAGCGCGATTAGTAGGCGAAGTGGCAAAGGAAAGGCCAAAACCAAGAAGTTCAAGCTCATACTGAGAGAGTGAGACAGAAGACAGATTAGTAACACAGTCAGTGAGGGAGAATTTAGACCAAGGGCTAGCTGAGATGAGACGTTGAAGTTTATTCTGTAGTTTGGAAGAATGAATTTGTGCATTCAGGCGAGCAGTGTCAAAGGCAATGGTAGAGAGAAGGTTACAGAGATCCCGTGGTAGAGCCGCAAAGAGAGCACGTTGACGTTGACGGAAAGTAAAGAAGGCATCTTCAACCTGTGATTTAGTAGAAAGAATGAGCTGTTGAAGTAGGAGACGGGCATGATCAGGAAAGGGAGTGCCCAGTGGGTTGGTTTTCAGGAAGTGGGAGAAGGAAGGTGGCAGAACTTGTTCAGCAAGACAGTCACGTAGGAAGCGAAGCTGATTCTTATGACGCCGGGTAGCTTCACTTCCTACGTGACTGTCTTGCTGAACAAGTTCTGCCACCTTCCTTCTCCCACTTCCTGAAAACCAACCCACTGGGCACTCCCTTTCCTGATCATGCCCGTCTCCTACTTCAACAGCTCATTCTTTCTACTAAATCACAGGTTGAAGATGCCTTCTTTACTTTCCGTCAACGTCAACGTGGTCTAAATTCTCCCTCACTGACTGTGTTACTAATCTGTCTTCTGTCTCACTCTCTCCAGTATGATGCTTGAATCTTCTTGGTTTTGGGCCCTTTCCGTTTTGCCTCTTCGCCTACTAATCGCGCTGTTATTTCCCTGATTAGCTCTTTTGATTCCTTTCGTCAATCTCGCTTCCGTAATCTTCCTGACTTGTCCACTTTTCGTGGTGCTCTCCTTCCTGCTCTTGTTAGTCTGTTTTCTAAGAATCACCACCTTCCACGCCATTACCAACTTGCCCTTTCTTCTCTTAAATCCAACACTAACATTGTCATACTATCTTCTGACAAAGGTAATCCGGTAGTTATCCTTGATCGCGAGGATTACCTCCGTAAAGCTGATGTCTTGCTCTCTGACTCACGCACCTACACTCCTCTCGTTTCCAACCCTCTTGATTGCATCAAGAGAACTTTCAACAAAAAACTAAGGACTTTCTCCGACCTCTGTCCTCCTGACTTTGACCTTGTTCAACGGTTTCGTGTCATCTGTCCCTCTCTTTCCTATTTCTATGGCCTTCCCAAAACTCATAAACCTGATATTCCTCTTCGTCCTATCATATCCTCTAGAGGTTCTGTCTCTTATTCTCTTGCTTCTTGGCTGGCCAAAACCCTCACTCCCTTTCTTGGTACTTTTTCTCCTGCCCACCTCCGTCACTCTCAAGACTTCGTTGAACGGGTTCGCTCTCTCCCAACCTGTAAGATGCTTAGTCTTGACGTTGAGTCCCTCTTCACCAATGTCCCTCTTGATGATGTCCTTGATTTCCTTAGAGAGAAGGCCCATGAAGGGTTTCTTCATCTCCCTATCCCCACTGATGTCTTTCTTGATCTGATCCGCCTCTGTGTGGACTCTAACTCCTTTTCCTTCCAAGGGAAATATTATTCTCAAACCTTCGGTGTCGCTATGGGCTCTCCTCTCTCTCCTGTCCTTGCTAATCTTTACATGGAATACTTCGAGACTGTTCTTCTTCCTACCCTCGATGTGCAACCTTCACTCTGGCTCCGCTATGTGGATGACATCTTTGCTCTGTGGCCTCATGACTCCAGTCTCTTCCAACCTTTTCTTGAAGCTCTTAATAATCTTGCCCCTTCTATTAAGTTTAAAGCTGAATGGGAATCTAATTCCTTGCTTCCTTTCCTTGATGTCCATGTCCACCGCTCAGTTACAGGTTTTTCCTTTTCCGTTTACCGCAAAACCTATGCACAGTGGCATGTACATTCACTACTTTTCCTATCATGCTTCCCCTGTCAAGAAAAGTGTTCTTATCTCCCTCTTTTTCCGTGCCCTCTGCATCTGTGATCTTCAGTTCCTTCCAGCAGAAATTTCCACTCTTCATAATTCGTTCTCCTGTCTTGGCTACCCTTCCCATTTCATAGACTCTGCCCTCTCACGTGCTAAACGCAATTTCTTCTCTCCCAAACTCTCTACTCATGAGAACTCTTCTATCCTCTGCCTTCCCTACATTTCCGGTCTTTTAATCTCAACAATTCTCTCCGTCCCTGAGACATCAAGCTTACCTTCCGCCAGACTAACACTCTTCGCACTAATCTCGTTCATACCTCTCCTCCTCTACAGATGTTCCTGGTGTCTACTCTATTTCTTGCTCCTCCTGTCCTCTTCAATACTTCGAGAGAAACTGGTCGATCTCTTTCTGACAGACTTAGGGAGCACAAAAATAGTGTTAGGCTTGCCGACACTAACAATGCTCTTTTCTGTCACGTCAGAGATCATAGCCATCCTATTGACTGGTCTTCTGCTAAAACTGTCTTCCCTACTTCCAACTCGAACAGTCGCCGTCTAGTTGAATCCTCTCTAATACACAACTTTCCTTGTATGAACCTTAGCCCTGGCTTCGTCTCTGTAGATGCCTTCCTCTCCCACTACATTGTAAAATGCTCCAATCTTCAGAAAACCCGTGACTTAACCTGAATCCACATTTTTTCTTTTTCTTTTTCTTCTTCTTCCTCTTCCCCTTTCCTCTTTCCTTTTCTCCTCTGGGTTGTCTTTCTCTCTCCTGTCTCGTGTTTCTGTTCCTTCTTCATTTATTTCACCACTTCCCTTTCACGCACCTCTGTGTGCTTGCTCTCCCTCTGTGGGCATCTAGCTCTCTTGCAGTGCTCCCCTTCCTTTGTATTTGACTGGCTCGTCCTTTTTATTTCCCACTTCTACCACTACCACCTCTTCTTCTTCTTCTACTACTACTACAACTACTGATGAAATTAAGATACATGTGCCGCGTCTGGTTGTCTTTGTTGTGGACGTTTCGCCATCCAGTAGCTGGCTGGATGGCGAAACGTCTATGATGGGGTTTGCCCGGGTGTTGTGCATGTGTCTTAATTTCATCTTGTCGGTATTATATACAACTCTTGTACTACTACTACTACTACTACTACTACCACCACCTCTTCCTGCCTATATATAGCCGTCCTGCTCCTCCTCTGGTTAGTGTGACTTTGTCAATGGTCCAAGTCGGACCGAAACGTCGTCGTAAGCTTCTCTCTTTTATGTGCGGGTTATTTGTGTATCGTTCCAGTCACGGTATTGTGCCTTTTGTTATTTAATAGTCTAGTATGTTTGCAACTGTGTTATTACGATTTATTTTAAATGTTTTTCAATTCTTATTATTATCAATTTTGCTCTATTTATGTGAGTAATGTATCCCAAGAGAAGCAGTGTGCATTATGTCACAGTGAATGGCAGAGGCATGATGAACGTATCTTGAATGAGGAGAGTGCCAGAGAGAATCCAGTAGGTAGCCTGAGAGTAGAGCTCTTGGTTAATTCATCTGATAAGTAAGTCGAGTCTTCTTTCATAACTGAGCAGACAGATGGTGTGAGAGCCTGAGTGAGGTTATTGACACAAACTTCAGTGAGTCTGGAGGCTTCATTGGTTGCACACAAGCTCCACTTGGTGCTGTACTAGCTTGCAACGTGTTTGAGGGTGTCAGGAATGTCCTCGAGTCTATTTTGGCAGTGCCATGAGGGTGTGTTAATGTTTGACTATCTTATGTGATCATGTTCACCAGGGGTCAGAACAACCAGGCTATGATGGATGTGTAGGACAGCGGGTCACCAGCAGCCTGGTTGACCAGGCAAACATCAGACGAGACTGGCCCATGGCTGGGCTCCAGCAGAAAATCATCAAAGGCTAAGTAAATGTCAACAACAATAATAATAATAATAACAATAATTAATAACAATAATAATTTTTTTAACACACCAACAATCTCCCACCGAGATAAAAGTGACCTGAAAAAGAATAAACATGTTCACCATCACTCGGTCCATCACTGTCTTGCCAGAGGGGCACCAGTACTACACTTCAAAACTACAAAATATCCCCACTCCTCCTTTAGGGTGCAGGTACTGTACTTTCTACCACCAAGACTCAAGTCCAGCTAACCAGTGTCCCTGTATACCTTCAATAAATGTTACTTTGCTTACATGCCAACAGCACATCAAGTCATAAAAACCACTTGCCTCCACTCACTCCTATCAAACATGTTCACACACACTTGCTGGATGTCTAAACCCTTCACATACAAAGCTCCTTTACCTCCTCCCTCCAACCTTTCTTAGGAACAACCCCTACCCCACCTTCTTTCCACTACAGATTTATACACTCTCCAAGTCATTCTACTTTGTTCCATCCTCTCTAAATGACCAAACCAACTCACCAACCTCTTCAGCCCTCTGGATAATACTTTTAGTAATTTCTGCACCTCCTCCTAATCTCCAAGCTGCAAATTCTCTGCAAAATATTCACACCACACATTAAGTAATAAATAATAATAATAATAATAATAATAATAATAATAATAATAATAACAATAATATAATAATAATAATAATAATAAAATAATAATAATAATAATAAATGTACAAAAAGAAAGTTTATGAAAGTGTTTCTTCTTTTTCAGGTCACCTTGCCTCTGTGGGAGATGGCCTGTTTAAAAATAAAAAATAATAATAATAATGAAATGCCCTAAACCAATGAAGGTGGGTCACCATTGCACATTCAAGAACACACCATCAAATAAGCAGCAGGTGAGGGTCCCAAGGAATGACTGGGGAAACAAAGCAAGGTAGCATAGGAACATAGTAACTAAAAGTGTAAAAATGGTCTGTAATAATGAAAAAAGCCAGAGAGAGCATCCCATGTTAAATTTTGGCACTGAGAGAGAAAAAGGTACAACAATAAGCATGAAAACGGTTTATCAAAACTTGTGAAACTTTTTACCATGACCAGGAAAACCTCACACAAGAGAGAATCACCCTAAGTCATCTCATGCATAGGTGCCATAGTTGAGTGCTAAAAGTAAACTCTGCAATAGTGAATTAAAAAATTATGAAAAAAAAAAAGATAAGTGATATATTTGCATGAAACACATTATCACACACTGCTGGAAAGAGGCCGCTGCATGCACACCATTTCAACAATACTAAAGCTAAATATAAAAAAGCAGGAAAAATATAACTAGAAAAATGGTTTACAATTAGTAGAGATAGCATGGTATGGAATATAACTTGTAACAAGTTCTGGGTTTCAAATATTGTCATCACTACTGCTACTTCAAAATAAATAAATATAAAATCTTTTTAAAAATGCTGGTGGCCGTCTCCCACCAAGCAAGGTGGGCTAAAAAAACAAAACACTTTCACCATCACTCACACTATCACTGTATTTGCAGAGGCGTTCAGATACAACAGTTTAGATGTCACTCTAAACAACCAATACCCCAAACCACTAGTTTAGAGTGCAGACATTGTACTTCCCACCAGGGCTCAAGTCCAGCTAAACTGGTTTCCCTTTTGAATCCCTTCACAAAATATTATCCTGCTCACACTCAACAACTCATCAAGTCCAAAAAGTATTCGTCTCCACTCACTCCTATTTAACACGCTCATACATGCCTACTGTATGTCCAAGTCCCTTGCACACAAAACCTCCTTCATCCCTTCCCTAGGATGATCCCTACCCCTCCTTCCCTCCACCACAGATAATGTGAGAAATCACGAAAGCGCTTGGATGTCCACTATTTTTTCAGTGGTTGTTTTACATATTGTGATATCACCTATTTACTGTGATCTTGTTGCACATATATATTATAGTAACTCAAACTATATGTTAGGAAACATATTAAGTAAAATTACCATCATGTTCAGTGCTCTTCAACTTATTTAAAGTTCACATTATTACTGTATAGCTTGAAGATTCAAGTATAGTGTTTTATATTCTGATACCTTTTATTTGCATTCAGTCATGCATGTAAGACACCAATGTTTATTTCTTGTCCTGTCTTAATAATTATAGTACCACCTAGACATTATAATTATTATTATTTTGATTATTTAAATGGCAATTTCCAAGTGGAGTTGGTAAGAGCAATGGGCTGTGTGGCTTCCTGAAGTACAATCATCCTTAAAAATTTGGAGACATCCTTATTTATTAAGGGTCTCAAGTTATCCAACATTTTTTTATTGATGAACAACTCGTGAATATAATATATTTCCCATGGTTACTTTTAGGCTTGGTGCATGACCTCCTAATTTGAAAACCAAAACCAATCAATAGGTTTTGTCCAAGGACAAAATCCTTTATTCTGGTTATTCTGTCACATCTGTACGCCTCTTGCAAAACACTGGTAATGTGAATGATGGTGAAAGTGTTTCTTTTTTTTGGGGGGGGTCACCCTGACTTGGTGCAATATGGCCAGCGTGTTTAAAAAAAAAAAAACAGATTTAAACATATTACAGAGACTGAGTCTCTAAAATACAAAATAAACCCAAATCTGAAACAAAATTCATCAAGCAGATACAATCTTGTGTTACTTGCATATTTTTAAGTTTCCTGGGGCCAATGAAAGCATAACTTGTCCCATTCTTTGCACATGCAAATTTGTTGTTAGGTAAGACACTTATGCAACAGTTAGACAACTTTATTCCGAAACGTTTCGCCTACACAGTAGGCTTCTTCAGTCGAATACAGAAAGTAGGCAGGAACAGTAGAGATGTGAAGACGATGTAATCAGTCCATCACCCTTAAAGTCGTAGAATTTGAGGTTGTCAGTCCCTCGGCCTGGAACTGAACTTCTCCAGGCCGAGGGACTGACAACCTCAAATTCTACGACTTTAAGGGTGATGGACTGATTACATCGTCTTCACATCTCTACTGTTCCTGCCTACTTTCTGTATTCGACTGAAGAAGCCTACTGTGTAGGCGAAACGTTTCGGAATAAAGTTGTCTAACTGTTGCATAAGTGTCTTACCTAACAACCTGTCGGTATTGTATACCATTTTGATGTACATGCAAATTTGTAGGCACAAGTGCACTTGGTTTCCAGCCTCCAACTCATCACTTGATCATGAAGAAGTAATGCAAGACATGCTTGACTCAACAAAGTCAACACCAAACTTCTATTTTACCTCTATGCACTCACAGAAAAAGTGTGATGCCCAGTGACTGGCTGCAGCTCCAAGAGTAGGCTTAGTTTCCAAGCAAGCAGACACACACGCAATATATGGGTCTCCATGCAAAAAAGATACATGGCCACCTTGGCATGGGAAACCCCGAGGATGGGACAACCCAGCCAACAAGGCCCAAGGTATTAATGAAGACCATAATCTACCATCTCACTTCCCCATTCCCTCCTCCAAAGGAGTCTGCCCTTCAAGGAAGTCTGATGAGAATTTACTGGCACATGGGTTACTCCATCAATCACCTATGTGACTATGGTAAAATGCAATAGCAGTCTACCATCTTGTCAAAAGGTCAAAATAGCCTACTTGCTACTATGCAAAGGTGAGATTTAGTTGATACTACTAAATGAATAATCTGTCTGAATACTGATCCAAGTGTATGCTGAGCCTCATTACTAGTCAAGAGAAAATCTTGACAGGAGCAGAGGCACAGCAAGACAGTGTGCTTACAGACACATGAAGAAGGGGCAGTCAATGACCATATGGACTCAGTGATCTGAATGCTGAACTTGAGTGGTGCTTGCCTTTTAAGAATTTACCAGTAGCTCAGGACTGAAGTTTCCCGAGTCTTTCTGCTCTAAGTTGACAACAACTTGAAGAAAAGACTCTGCCTTCTAATGCCGACCCTTGAACCCCACACTACTTTCATAGTGGAACCAATATAATTCTCAACTGCTTAAACTCCAAGTCTCTTGACAGATAGTATTAGTTTGTTCATGCACCAAATACCATAGACTAATAGGTTCATACATACCCATTTAATGATGAACCTTCAGTCTCAAAATAGTGCACTTCACACCCTTCTCCCAACACATTCCAGACATTCCCTACACTACTTCCATCCACCTTTTCCCCCCAGAATGTCCTCATATATTTGCTTTCAATAAACTCCATATGCAATAGACAGATTATAGAATATAGTAAAGACACTGAGTGGTATAAAACACAAAAGTGAAATCATGTCTATGTGTCTTGGATTTACAAAGCAAAATCAATACAAACAGGACATTAATAGTTCTATTTCTTACAATGTTTATGTCTAATTTTATTTATAAGGTGACGATTTTCAGGATTTTTTCCATTACAAAATTAACAAGTTAATACAACAGCAAAAAAGTCAAGTATCGTACACTGAAGACATTGACTTAAGCCTCATTACAGACAATGACACTCAAGTTATTATCAGGAAAAATATTTAATCTTTAAGAAATTATAAAATTAATTTAAATAATATGCAATTCTACTTGACATCGAAGCTGCCACTATTGACCATGTGAGTGATAAAAGTGAATTTTTGATTCAAGTTTGGTCATATTTATTGTTTTATTACAATTATCAACTCTAAAAATAATGATATACAGATAATAAATCTCACTAGGAATTACTGCATTCTTAAAGCTACTGTGTTATATGTATTAATCTTTCAAAATAAACAATAGAGTGAACATATTTCAGAGTTGCCAAATTAAATCAAAATAATGAAATAATTGACAATGAATCAGACTAGTAAAATAATAAAAGTAATTTATATCAAACTTCCCTGAGGAAGAGAATATATTGCTATATATACAAATCAAAAAGGTATTTACAACGTTATAAATAGGTCATCGTAATTATTTCATAAACTTAAATAATCTGCATATACAAATAAATACTACATGGTAATATTAACATATTTCTGTTTGGAACACACACACACCAAGTTTCTGGCAGTATTATATTATGTAAATGTGACAGATGAAACACTAATAATCATGGTATTCTATATACAAGGTCTTTGTTAAAATGAGTACAAAAAGTTTCAGATTTGCAAACTTGCAGTTAGGAAAGTCTCACTGAATCAGAAACCACTTGGGAGTCATTGTCTTCAATCGCTACTGCTATTGAAGACATGTAACTACTCTGCTGTGTAATTCTATTTATATTAAGAGTATTTTGGAGGTTCTTTTGAAAATCATTCACATGGTTATATATATCACTTGCATGATGAATACATTGATGTGAATTTTCAATCTGGATCACACTTGAAGCAAGACACTGGCAAGAATCACCAACTGTGTTTCTACTTAGAGCATCACTTGTGACTGGTGAGGGTTTAACAGAATTTTCCACATCAGAAGCTGAGCAAAGCTGAGAATGTGTCAGTTGTTGGGGACTGTGACTAAAAGCATTAGCATTATCAACAGAAGCAATAGCAGTTGCATCAGGGGACACCCTAGGTGGGTAACATGCACAAGCCCCATAGACATTGGGTAGGCTGCGGGACATTTTCCTTTCAAGCTGCAATTCTGTTAAAGCTGGGGAAGTCACTCGTTTTTGCTTGATGCTATTGAAACTTTGTCTGGAAGCACTTATTACCTGTTTGGAGAGCCCACAGCAGGTGTTTGCCACACAACCCTCTTTATCGTTAGAAGGGCAATCTAGGATACAGTCTTCTGCAGAATCGATGGAAGCAGAGGCACCGTCGTCCTCAAATTCAACAAATTCTGGTTGTATGGTAGTGGAATGAATACCTTCCTCATGAAACATTTTCTTTATCTTCTCAGCCAGAACCATGTAGTCCTTCAGGTTGCGACATCTAAAAAATATATAAAGTAAATACGTATTTCCTGTGTTCAAGGATAAAAATTTACAATAATCACAACTGTTCATCTAATTCTTCTTGAAATATATGTAAAACTACAGATACACATATGCAAACCTTGGAAAAGCTAATAAACTTTTCAGGAAAAAGTTACAGAATTCCTCACCGGGAGGATTATTATTATATTATTATTATAATTTTTTTAACACATCAGCTGTTTCCCACCGAGAAAGAAAAAACCCAAAAAGAAAGAAAAAACCCAAAAAGAAAGAAAAAACCCAAAAAGAAAGAAAAAACCCAAAAAGAAAGAAAAAACCCAAAAAGAAAGAAAACACTTTCATCATTATTCAGCACTTTCACCATCACTCATACATAATCAGTGTCTCTGCAGAGGCACTCAGATACAACAGCTTAGACATCCCTCCAAATTATTATTATATTATTATCATATTATTATTATTATTATTATTATTATTACAATCATAATTAAGTACTACCTAGGTAGTAGGTTGGTAGACAGCAACCGCCCAGGGAGGTACTACCGTTCTGCCAAGTGAGTGTAAAACGTAAGCCTGTAATTGTTTTACACGATGGTAGGATTGCTGGTGTTTTTTCTGTCTCATAAACATGCAAGGTTTCAGGTACGTCTTGCTACTTCTGCTTACACTTAGGTCACACTACACATACATGTACAAGCATATGTATACACACCCCTCTGGGTTTTCTTCTATTTTCTTACTAGCTCTTGTTCTTGTTTATTTCCTCTTATCTCCATGGGGAAGTGGAACAGAATTCTTCCTCCGTAAGCTATGCGTGTTGTAAGAGGCGACTAAAATGCCAGGAGCAAGGGGCTAGTAACCCCTTCTCCTGTATATATTACTAAATGTGAAAGGAGAAACTTTTGTTTTTCCTTTTGGGCCACCCCGCCTCGGTGGGATACGGCTGGTGTGTTGAAAGAAAGAAAGAATTAAGTACTAAACCTACAAGGTTCATACAGCACTGCTCACCATGAAGAATAAGTCACAATACTGTGACAGGAGCAAATCACTATTAACCAATATTCTCTACACTTCAGGCTAATAAGTGATAGCTCAACATACTCTAAATAACAAAGACAAGAACAGAGCACTAATTGACAATAATTATCAAACAAAGATTCTCTCTCTAACTTCAGAGATCTGCAAAAGCTTGCTTATCATGTTGTTTATTACATGATTATTGTATCTGTTGTTCTACATCTTGATGGCTATGATGATCACTGCTCCTACAGCCTGGTCTCAGGCCAGACCTCTAGCTTGATAGCCTGGTCAGTCAGTCTGTCTGTCATCATTACACACAGCCTGGTCTCAGGCGAGACCTCTAGCTTGATAGCCTGGTCAGTCAGTCTGTCTGTCATCATTACACACAGCCTGGTCTCAGGCGAGACCTCTAGCTTGATAGCCTGGTCAGTCAGTCTGTCTGTCATCATTACACACAGCCTGGTCTCAGGCGAGACCTCTAGCTTGATAGCCTGGTCAGTCAGTCTGTCTGTCATCATTACACACAGCCTGGTCTCAGGCGAGACCTCTAGCTTGATAGCCTGGTCAGTCAGTCTGTCTGTCATCATTACACACAGCCTGGTCTCAGGCGAGACCTCTAGCTTGATAGCCTGGTCAGTCAGTCTGTCTGTCATCATTACACACAGCCTGGTCTCAGGCCAGACTCTAGCTTGATAGCCTGGTCAGTCAGTCTGTCTGTCATCATTACACACAGCCTGGTCTCAGGCAAGACCTCCTGCTTGATAGCCTGGTCAGTCAGTCTGTCTGTCATCATTACACACAGCCTGGTCTCAGGCCAGACCTCTAGCTTGATAGCCTGGTCAGTCAGTCTGTCTGTCATCATTACACACAGCCTGGTCTCAGGCCAGACCTCCTGCTTGATAGCCTGGTCAGTCAGTCTGTCTGTCATCATTACACACAGCCTGGTCTCAGGCAAGACCTCCTGCTTGATAGCCTGGTCAGTCAGTCTGTCTGTCATCATTACATACGCCTATTGTAGTT
>NC_069451.1:30384682-30400392 GCF_026875155.1 Cherax quadricarinatus | reverse complement strand
CTGCTGAGGTATGGAAAGAATGAAGAACTCAAAAGGAACACCGTATACAAAACTCAAGAGGGTCATCAAATAAAACGAAAGGAACACGTGGAAAACTTGGGAATAATTATGTCAGCGGACCTTTCTTTTAAAGACCATAACAAGACAAAGATCACGACAGCCAGGAAGATGACGGGGTGGTGGTATCGAGAACTTTCAAAACAAGGGAAATAATGCCGATGGTGACACTCTTCAAATCGCTAGTGCTCCCTCACATAGAATATTACTCAGTGCTGACGGCCCCGTTCAGGACAGGAGAAATATCAGAGCTGGAACAAATACAGAGATCGTTTACGGTTCACATTGAGCCAGTAAAGCACCTAAACTACTGGGAACACCTGGAAGTATTGAACATGTACTCACTGGAGTGGAGGAGAGAGAGGTACATGATAATATATACCTGGAAGGTACTCGAGGACCTGGTCCCAAATCTGCACACTGCCATAACAACATACTGGAGTGAGAGATATGGGAGGAAGTGTAAAATAAACCCAGTGAGGAGCAGGGGTGCGGTGGGCACAATAAGAGAACACTATCAACATCCGGGGTCCCAGACTATTGAACATCTTACCAGAAGGTATCAGAAACACTGCTGGAACAAGTGTAGAAGTCTTCAAGAGGAAACTAGACAAGCATCTTCACCAGGTGCCAGATCAACCAGGCTGTGGTGAATATGGGACAGTGATCCTCCATCACTAACAGCCGGTTGATCGGGCAAATACCAGACAAGCCTGGCCCATGGCCGGGCTCAGAGAGTAGTAAGACTCTCGAAACTCATCAGTTACATCAAATGTACGCACACACACACACACACACACACACACACACACACACACACACACAACACCACACCCACACACACACACACACACACACACACACACACACCCACACCCACACACACACACACACACACACACACACACACACACACACACACACACACACACACCACACACACCACCCACACACACACACACACACACACACACACACACACACCACACCCACACACACACACACACACACACACACACACACACACACACACACACACACACACCACACACACACACACACACACACACACACACACCACACACACACACACACACACACTCAACACGCACAACACGCACAACACGCACAACACGCACGCACAACACACACACACACACCACACACACACACACACACACACACACACACACACACACACACACACACACACACACACACACTCAACACGCACAACACGCACACACACGCACAACACGCACAACACGCACAACACCACAACACACACGCACACACACACACACACACACACACACACCACACACACCACACCACACACACACACACACATCAACACGCACAACACGCACAACACGCACAACACGCACACACACACACGCACACACACACACACACCACACACACACACACACACACACACACACACACCACACACACACCACCAACACGCACAACACGCACAACACGCACAACACGCACAACACACACACACACCACACACACACACACACACACACACACACACCACACACACACACACAACACACACACATAGCAGGCTCCTGGGTTTGCGTCTCTTTCAAGCCTGATAATTATGGTAATGAAGCAATCTCTCTCTCTGGCCAGATGGAGAGATAGGAGACCTCTCCAGCAGGCAAACCTCCTCTGTTTCTCCCCCTCTCTCTGTCTCTCTCTCTCTCTTTCTTTCTCTCTGTCTATCTCATCTCTTGCTTGTAGCTTGTCTTTCAAAACTGTGGAGCTGAATACAATCCCACTCAAACCTCTCTTCTCCAGGCTGAGGGACTGACCCCATCCCTCAAACCTCTCTTTTCCAGGCTGAGGGACTGACCCTATCCCTCAAAACCTCTCTTCTCCAGGCTGAGGGACTGACCCTATCCCTCAAACCTCTCTTCTCCAGGCTGAGGGACTGACCCCATCCCTCAAACCTCTCTTCTCCAGGCTGAGGGACTGACCCTATCCCTCAAACCTCTCTTCTCCAGGCTGATGGACTGACCCTATCCCTCAAACCTCTCTTCTCCAGGCTGAGGGATTGACCCTATCCCTCAAACCTCTCTTCTCCAGGCTGAGGGACTGACCCTATCCCTCAAACCTCTCTTCTCCAGGCTGAGGGACTGACCCTATCCCTCAAACCTCTCTTCTCCAGGCTGAGGGACTGACCCCATCCCTCAAACCTCTCTTCTCCAGGCTGAGGGACTGACCCTATCCCTCAAACCTCTCTTCTCCAGGCTGATGGACTGACCCTATCCCTCAAACCTCTCTTCTCCAGGCTGAGGGACTGACCCCATCCCTCAAACCTCTCTTCTCTACTTCATCACTCTCCAGATTGTTCCACTTCCTGACAACTATATGACTGGAGAAATCCTTCCTAACGTCCCTGTGACTCATCTGAGTTTTCAACTTCCATTTGTGACCCCTTGTTTCTGTGTCACTTCTCTGGAACATCTTGTCCTCATCCACCTTCCTTTCGGTATTTTATGTTATCATGTTCCCCGTCTCCTGTCTTCCAGTGTCGTTAGGTCAATTTCCCTTAACCTTTCCTCGTCGGACATACCCCTTAGCTCCGGGACTAGTCTTGTTGCAAATCTTTGCACTTTGTTTAATTTCATGACGTGCTTTACCAGATGTGGGTTCCATACTGATGCTGCATACTCCAGTATGGGCCTGACACATACGATGTACAGAATCTTGAACGATTCCTTACTGAGGTTTCGAAACGCTATTCTTAGGTTTGCTAGGCGCCCATATGTGGCAGCAGTTATTTGGTTGTTGTGCGGCTCAGATGTGCACGGTATTATATTCACCCCAAGATTCTTTTCCTGAGTGAGGTTTGTAGCTTTTGGGCAGCTAGCCTGTACTCTGCGGTCTTCTTTACCTTTCTCCAATCTTCATGAGTTTGCACTTGGTGGGGTTGAACTCCAGGAGCCAATTGTTGGACCAGATTTGCAACTTGTCCAGATCTCCGTGTAGTCCTACCTGATCCTCATCCACTTTAATTCTCCGCATTAGCTTTATATTGTCTACAAACAGGGACACTTCTGAATCTAACCCTTCCGTCACGCCATTTACATATACCAGAAACAGCACCGGTCCTTGGACTGACCCTTGTGGAACCCCGCTCGTCACCGTCACTCCGATACCTCATCACGTACCATGACTCGCTGATACCTTCCTGTCAGGTATCTGATCCATTGCAGTGCCTTCCTGCCTGATGCTCCAGCTTTTGCACTAATCTCTTGCGTGGAACTGTCTCTCTTGTCTTACTACTGTCACCTTGTCATAGAGCTCCAGTGTTTTGTGTGTGTATATACTCACCTGTTTGTGGTTGCAGGGGTCGAGTCACAGCTCCTTGCCTCTCCTCTTTACCAGTCACTACTTGCTCCACTCTCTCCCTGCTCTATGAACTTTATCGTATCTCTTTTTAGAGCTTTGTATGGATCCTGCCTTCATTACATCCCTCTCTAGATTGTTCCACTTCCTGAAAACTCAAAGGCTGAAGAAACACTTCCTGACATCCCTGACTCATCTGAGTTTTTAATTTCCAGTGTCTCCTTATGTTTCTGTGTATGTGTGTATGTGTTTGTACTCACCTATATAAGTGTCTCAGCTCCTGGTCCCACATCACTGGCAGCTTGAGGGTTCACTCCTGTATTCGAGCACACTGCCATATCTCTTCTTAAAGCTGTGTGTGTGTTGCCGCTATACAGTTGTATTCAGAGAAACACTTAGGGCAAACACTGTTTTTCTTTCATCTTGAAAACATTCTTCATTCATGAAAGAAACTGCTTGCCTTTGAGGCTGAAGTAGAGTCTTAGCTTCAGGAAGTCTTAAATAGTCTTACTCTGTCTTAAGAAGTCTTGGAAACTCTTACAAAAGTCTTAGAAAGTTGCTGCGTCTCTTTGAGGTTCAGCTAGCAGCTCTGCACCAGCTTGGCAAGTCTTACGCAGTCTTAACAAGACTTAGGCAGTCTTACCGAGTCTTAAAAAATCTTAAGCAGTCTTATCAAGCCTTATAAGTCTTTACAACACCACAGGGAGGAAAGGCGACCACTGTTTCAACATCTGCTAACAGCAACAGCCTAGTTGTACCCTGGGCCAATCACAGCCTCGTCCAGTCACTACTGGAGAATGACTGATGGGCAGGTGTCTGGTGTCAGTGCCTGGGAATGGTCTGATTGTTAGTGGACTGGACGATTGTTGATCAATTAACTGTTGTTTGATCTCTGGCTCCGTGATAAGTTGTCATAATATTGTTGCAGACGGCGTTGTGTGGGTTCCTGATCAACCAGGCTGTGCTCCACACTTTGGACTGCCTGCCACCAACACTAACAGCATATTGGAGAGTGAAATAACAACTCTGGATTGAGAGATATGGATCTGCACACTGCCATAACAACACTGGAGTGAGAGATGTGGATCTACACACTGCTATAACAACACTGGAGTGAGAGATGTGGATCTACACACTGCTATAACAACACTGGAGTGAGAGATATGGATCTACACACTGGCATAGCAACACTGGAGTGAGAGATATGGATCTACACACTGTCATAACAACACTGGAGTGAGAGATATGGATCTACACACTGGCATAGCAACACTGGAGTGAGAGATAAGGATCTACACACTGCCATAACAACACTGGAGTGAGAGATATGGATCTACACACTGGCATAGCAACACTGGAGTGAGAGATATGGATCTACACACTGCCATAACAACACTGGAGTGAGAGACATGGATCTACACACTGCCATAACAACACTGGTGTGAGAGATGTGGATCTACACACTGCCATAACAACACTGGAGTGAGAGATATGGATCTACACACTGGCATAACAACACTGGAGTGAGAGATATGGATCTACACACTGCCATAACAACACTGGAGTGAGAGATATGGATCTACACACTGTCATAACAACACTGGAGTGAGAGATGTGGATCTACACACTGCCATAACAACACTGGAGTGAGAGATATGGAAGTATGTGCACAATAACCCAGTGAAAAGCAGGGGTACCATGGGCACAATACGAGAACATTGTATCAACATCCGTGGTCATTGACTGTTCAACATCTTACCAGAAGATATCTGAAACACTGCTGGAACAAGTGTACAATATATCAGAAACACTGCTGGAACAAGTGTACAATATATCAGAAATACTGCTGGAACAAGTTTTACAATATATCAGAAACACTGCTGGAACAAGTGTACAATATATCAGAAACACTGCTGGAACAAGTGTACAATATATCAGAAACACTGCTGGAACAAGTGTACAATATATCAGAAACACTGCTGGAACAAGTGTACAATATATCAGAAACACTGCTGGAACAAGTGTACAATATATCAGAAACACTGCTGGAACAAGTGTACAATATATCAGAAACACTGCTGGAACAAGTGTACAATATATCAGAAACACTGCTGGAACAAGTGTAGAAGTCTTCAAGCGGAAACTGGACAAGCATGTCTACTAGACGTAAACAACATCAATTAGAATAGCGCAGCAGAACACTGCCCGTCTATCCGATTTTGCTTTAAACCATTTCCACAACTGCTGTACACTACACAGATGTTTTGAACGGCTGCCCTGAAGGCCGGTCACTGACTCTGACACAGTCTTAACCGCTGGTCCAGTTATGCTTATCAGATGGACTCCATTCTTACTGCCCACACCTGTCTTGCCTACACCTGTCGCCCACACCTGTCTTACCCACACCTGTCTTGCCACACACCTGTCTTGCCCCACACCTGTCTTGCCTACACCTGTCGCCCACACCTGTCTTACCCACACCTGTCTTGCCACACACCTGTCTTGCCCCACACCTGTTTTGCTTCACATTTGTCTTGCCTCACATTTGTCTTACCTCACACCTGTCTTGCCCCACACTTGTCTTGTCTCACACCTGTCTTACCCCACACTTATCTTGTCCCACACCTGTCTTGCTTCACACTTGTCTTGCCACACACCTGTCTTGCCTCACACATGTTTTACTTCACATTTGTCTTGCCTCATATTTGTCTTGCCTCACACCTGTCTTGCCCCACACTTATCTTGCCCCACACCTGTCTTGCTTCACACTTGTCTTGCCCCACACCTGTCTTGCCTACACCTGTCGCCCACACCTGTCTTGCCTCACACCTGTTTTGGTTCACATTTGTCTTGCCTCACATTTGTCTTACTTCACACCTGTCTTGCCCCACACTTGTCTTGCCTCACACCTGTCTTGCCCCACACTTATCTTGCCCCACACCTGTCTTGCTTCACACTTGTCTTGCCCAACACCTGTCTTGCCCCACATCTGTCTTGCCCCACACCTGTCTTGCCCCACATCTGTCTTGCCCCACACTTGTCTTCCCCCCACACCTGTCTTGCTTCACACTTGTCTTGCCCCACACCTGTCTTGCCCCACACTTGCCTTCCCCACACCTGTCTTGCTCCACACCTGTCTTACTCCGAACCTGTCTTTCCCCACACCTGTCTTAGACCACACCTGTCTTGCCTCACATTCGTCTTGCCCCACACCTGTCTTGACCCACGCCTGTCTTGCCCCACACCTGTCTTGCCCACACCTGTCTTGCTTCACACTTGTCTTGCCCGCACCTGTCTTGCTTCACACTTGTCTTGCCCCACACCTGTCTTGCCCCACGCCTGTCTTGCCCCACATCTGTCTTGCCCCACATCTGTCTTGCCCCACACCTGTCTTGTCCACACTTGTCTTACACACACACCTGTCTTGTCCACACTTGTCATGAGAACGTAAGATGACAGGCAAATCTTACTGTGTTTTAGGTTTCAAGTCTATCTACTACACAAGGGTCATTAAGGCTGCATGTCACGTGTACACCACCAGTCAATAATACTTTACTACCAAAAATACTGATTAATGTAAACTATATATACTGAAATATATACACCTCTCAGTGTATATACACTGACTTGCACACTTCTCACTGTATATACACTGAGAAATAAACAACTCTAAATGAGACACACCACACACATACACACACACACACACACACACACACACACACACACACACACACACACACACACACACACACACACACACACACACACACACACACACAGCCACAGAGTAGTCAGTAAGTGGAATAGTTTGGGAAGCGATGTAGTGGAGGCAGGATCCATACATAGCTTTAAGCAGAGGTATGATAAAGCTCACGGCTCAGGGAGAGTGACCTAGTAGCGATCAGTGAAGAGGCGGGGCCAGGAGCTCGGACTCGACCCCCGCAACCTCAACTAGGTGAGTACACACACACACACACACACATACACACACACACACACACACACATATACACACACACACATACACACACACATACACACACACACACATACACACACACACACACACACACATACACACACACACACATACACACACACACATGCACACGCACACACATGCACACACTCACACATACACACACACATGCACACACACACACATACACACACACATGCACACACACATACACACACATACACATACACACACCACACACACACACACACACACACACACACACAAACACACACACACACACACACACACACACACACACACACACACACACACACGCAGTGATAACAGGGAAGGCACTACAATGGATCAGGAAATACTTGTCAGGAAGACAGCAGCGAGTCATGGTGCGTGGCGAGGTGTCGGAGTGGGCACCTGTGACCAGCGGGGTCCCACAGGGGTCAGCCCTAGGACCAGTGCTATTTCTGGTATTTGTGAACGACATGACTGAAGGAATAGACTCCGAAGTGTCCCTGTTTGCAGATGATGTGAAGTTGATGAGAAGAATTCATTCGATCGAAGACTAGGCAGAACTACAAAGGGATCTAGACAGGCTGCAGACCTGGTCCAGCAATTGGCTCCTGGAGTTCAACCCCACCAAGTGCAAAGTCATGAAGATTGGGGAAGGGCAAAGAAGACCGCAGACGGAGTACAGTCTAGGGGGCCAGAGACTACAAACCTCACTCAAGGAAAAGGATCTTGGGGTGAGTATAACACCATGCACATCTCCTGAAGCGCACATCAACCAAATAACTGCTGCAGCATATGGGCGCCTGGCAAACCACAGAACAGCATTCCGACATCTTAATAATGAATCGTTCAGGACCCTGTACACCGTGTACGTTAGGTCCATATTGGAGTATGCGGCACCAGTTTGGAACCCACACCTAGCCAAGCACGTAAAGAAATTAGAGGAAGTTCAAAGGTTTGCAACAAGACTAGTCCCAGAGCTAAGAGGTATGTCCTACGAGGAGAGGTTAAGGGAAATCAACCTGACGACACTGGAAGACAGGAGAGATAGGGGGGACATGATAACGATATACAAAATACTGAGAGGAATTGCCAAGTGGACAAAGACAGGATGTTCCAGAGATTGGACACAGTAACAAGGGGACACAGTTTTAAGTTGAAGACACAGATGAATCACAGGGATGTTAGGAAGTATTTCTTCAGCCACAGAGTAGTCAGGAAGTGGAATAGTTTGGGAAGCGATGTAGTGGAGGTAGGATCCATACATAGCTTTAAGCAGAGGTATGATAAAGCTCACGGTTCAGGGAGAGTGACCTAGTAGCGATCAGTGAAGAGGCGGGGCCAGGAGCTCGGACTCGACCCCTGCAAGCTCAAGTAGGTGAGTACGCACACACACACACACACACACACACACACACACACACACACACACACACACACACAAAGACTGGACCTTGTGTTCACTCTGGGCAGTTCAGACATTGAGGCCATCATAAATGAGACGCCCCTTGGAGATAGTGATCACGTGGTTCTGAGTTTGGATTACATATTAGAGTTACAAGTGGAGAAGGTAACAGGAGTTGAATGGGAAAAGCCGAACTATAAAAGGAGGGACTACACAGGTATGAGGAACTTCCTGCAGGAGGTTCAGTGGGACAGAGAACTGGTAGGAAAGTCAGTAAACGAAATGGTGGAATACGTAACAACAAAATGGAAGGAGCCAGAGGAATAGTTTGTTCCAAAGGGCAACAGAAATAATGCGAAAACCAAACGAGTCCTTGGCTTACCCGAAGGTGTAGGGAGGCAAAAACTAAGTGCACTAGAGAATGAAAAAGGTACAGAAGGCAAAGGACCCAAGAAAATAAGGAGATTAGTCGAATAGCCAGAAACGAGTATGCAAAGATAAGGAGGGAGGCCCAGCGACAATACAAAAACGACATAGCATCAAAAATCAAGTCTGACCCGAAACTGCTTTACAGCCACATTAGGAGGAAGACAACAGTCAAAGACCAAGTGATCAGGCTGAGGAAAGAAGGTGCGAAACTCACAAGAAGCGATCAAGAGTATGTGAGGAACTCTACACAAGATGTAAGGAAGTATTTGCAGTGGAGACAGGAAGGACTCTGGGAAGACAGGTCAGAGGGGGGACACCAACAATTGTTGGATGACATACACACTACTGAGGAGGAGGTGAAGAAGCTGCTAAGTGACTTCAAAGGCAATGGAACTGGACATTTCCCCGTGGGTCCTTGGAGAGGGAGCAGAAATGCTGTGTGTGCCACTTACCACAATCTTCAACACATCCCTTGATACTGGGCAACTACCTGAGGTATGGAAGGCTGCAAATGTAGGTCCCATTCTGAAAAAAAAGAGACAGAAAAGAGGCACTAAACTATAGATCAGTGTCACTGACGTGTATAGTATGCAAAGTCATGGAGAAGATTATCAGGAGGAGAGTGGTGGAGCACCTGGAATGGAATAAGATTATAAACGACAACAAGCGCGGAATCATGAAAGAGAAATCCTGTGTCACAAACCTTCTTGAGTTTTGTGTTAAAGTAACAGAAGTAAGACACGAGAGAGAGGGGTGGGTTGATTGCATTTTCTTGTATTGCAGGAAGGCCTTCAGCACAGTTCCTCACAAGAGATTAGTGCAGAAGCTAGAGGATCAGGCGCGTATGACGGCAAGGACACTGCAATGGATCAGAGAATACCTGACAGGGAAGCAATAACGAGTCATGGTACGTGATAAGGTATCACAGTGGGCACCTGTGACGAACGGCGTCTCACAGAGGTCGGTCCTAGGACCAGTGCTATTTTTGGTATATGTGAATGACATGATGGAAGGGTTAGACTCAGAAGTGTCCTTGTTCGCAGATAATGTGAAGTTAATGAGGAGAATTAAATCAGATGAGGATCAGGGAGGACTTCAAAGAGACCTGGACAAGCTGGACATTTGGTCCAGCAACTGGCTTCTCGAATTTAACCCCACCAAATGCAAAGTCATGAAGATCGGGGAAGGGCAAAGAAGACCGCAGACAGAGTATAGGCTAAGTGGCCAAAGACTGCAAACCTCACTCAAGGGAAAAGATCTTGGGGTGAGCATAACACCGAATACGTCTCTGGAAACATACATCAACCATATAACTGCAGCAGCACATGGGCGCCTGGCAGACCTGAGAGTAGCGTTCCGATACCTAGGTAAGGAATCTTTCAAGACATTGTACACCGTGTACGTCAGGCCCATACTGGAGTATGCAGCACCAGTTTGGAACCCACACCGGGTCAAGCACGTCAAGAAATTAGAGAAAGTGCAAAAGTTTGCGACAAGGTTAGTTCCAGAGCTAAGGGGAATGTCCTACGACATACAAAATACTGCGTGGAATAGACAAGGTGGACAGAGACAGGATGTTCCAGAGATGGGACACAGAAACAAGGAATCACACTTGGAAGTTGAAGACTCAGTTGAGTCAAAGGAATGTTAGAAAGTATTTCTTCAGTCATAGAGTAGTCTGGAAGTGGAACAGTCTGGCGAGCGATGTAGTGGAGGCAGGAACCATACATAGCTTTAAGACGAGGCAGGACGAAGCTCGTGGAGCAGAGAGAGGGAGGACCTAGTAGCATTCAGTGAAGAGGCGGGGCCAGGAGCTGAGTCTCGATCCTGGAACCACAATTAGGTGAGTACAATTAGGTGAGTTCACACACATACACACACACACACACACACACACACACACACACACACACACACACACACACACACACACACACACACACACACAGTCAGTCAGCAGACGTGGGTCACAAGGCTCCGAGAACTTTAGTGGTTTTTAAGTCGTGCAGTAACTGCTAGCAGTAATCAGTGGTAGTGACAACGTCAGTGAACAATCCTACGAGTGATAACCAGAGTTATTAGTTAAAAAAAGTCGAGAGGAAGCCTGAAATCTTTAATATTTCAATGTGTCAAACCGTTAGTGGCTAGTAGGCTTCTGTTGCTACACAGATTCAAATATACAAAGATTCAAGTGAGTGTGGAAGCGGGTGTTCAAGAATTTCGAGAGATTGGATAACAAGTGAAGTGTGGGGCACCATACAGTGAGAGTGAAAAAGTTAATAAGCAAAAGTAGAAAGGAAAAATATAATATATAACAAGGGAAGGTGGCAGTAGGCCTGCTGAAACAGTGACGTCGCAACAGTTGTGTGACATTATACATATAAAGTGTAACACCGAATGTGAAGTGTATTCCAATATAAGTGAAGTGTATTCTATCATAAGTGACATTGAGGGACGCGGGATGCATGAGCATATACGGTTATAAAGATCACGGGTGAAGAATTTTCAAAATAGAAGGTGTGTGTAGGACGACTACGTCATCAGCATTTGGCAACTTGTCATCGCATCACTGCCAGCTTAAGTATCACTCACCTGTTGGGGTTGTTTTGGGGGTTCTGAATCCTGGCCTTGCGTCACTGTTAGATACTGGTCACTCACTCCTGCAAGCTATTAACCAGAATTAGAGCAGAAATAGCATAGATAAGGTGAAGATAGTG
The DNA here is from genome assembly GCF_026875155.1 of Cherax quadricarinatus. Taxonomy (NCBI): domain Eukaryota; kingdom Metazoa; phylum Arthropoda; class Malacostraca; order Decapoda; family Parastacidae; genus Cherax; species Cherax quadricarinatus. The sequence continues at coordinate 30,388,424 of NC_069451.1, read as the reverse complement.
TTGACTAGCGAGGAGCAGCCTAGCAAGGGGAAGCCTAGTGAGGGTGACGTCAGAAACTCCTAGAAGCTGAGACAAGCTAAATTTTACAACCTAATTACTTTCTGTGTTTTATGAGTAGAAGTGATAAGTGCTAGAATCACTATTGGTAGTTTTAGAAATACGGGTATTACTACTGATATTTATTAGCAGTATGAATACTTAGAAGTGGGGGCACACATACACACGCACACACACACACACACACACCTTGGGGGCACCTTGGGGTGAGTATAACACCAGGCACATCTCCTGAAGCGCACATCAACCAAATAACTGCTGCAGCATATGGGCGCCTAGCAAACCTCAGAACAGCATTCCGGCATCTTAATAAGGAATCATTCAGGACCCTGTACACCGTGTACGTTAGGCCCATATTGGAGTATGCGGCACCAGTTTGGAACCCACACCTAGCCAAGCACGTAAAGAAATTAGAGGAAGTTCAAAGGTTTGCAACAAGACTAGTCCCAGAGCTAAGAGGTATGTCCTACGAGGAGAGGTTAAGGGAAATCAACCTGACGACACTGGAAGACAGGAGAGATAGGGGGGACATGATAACGATATACAAAATACTGAGAGGAATTGGCAAGTGAACAAAGACAGGATGTTCCAGAGATTGGACACAGTAACAAGGGGACACAGTTTTAAGTTGAAGACACAGATGAATCACAGGGATGTTAGGAAGTATTTCTTCAGCCACAGAGTAGTCAGGAAGTGGAATAGTTTGGGAAGCGATGTAGTGGAGTCAGGATCCATACATAGCTTTAAGCAGAGGTATGATAAAGCTCACGGTTCAGGGAGAGTGACCTAGTAGCGACCAGTGAAGAGGCGGGGCCAGGAGCTTGGACTCGACCCCTGCAACCTCAACTAGGTGAGTACAACTATGTGAGTACACACAAAGACTGGACCTTGTGTTCACTCTGGGCAGTTCAGACATTGAGGCCATCATATATGAGACGCCCCTTGGAGATAGTGATCACGTGGTTCTGAGTTTGGATTACATATTAGAGTTACAAGTGGAGAAGGTAACAGGAGTTGAATGGGAAAAGCCGAACTATAAAAGGAGGGACTACACAGGTATGAGGAACTTCCTGCAGGAGGTTCAGTGGGACAGAGAACTGGTAGGAAAGTCAGTAAACGAAATGGTGGAATACGTAACAACAAAATGGAAGGAGCCAGAGGAATAGTTTGTTCCCAAGGGCAACAGAAATAATGCGAAGACCAAACGAGTCCTTGGCTTACCCGAAGGTGTAGGGAGGCAAAAACTAAGTGCACTAGAGAATGAAAAAGGTACAGAAGGCAAAGGACCCAAGAAAATAAGATTAGTCGAATAGCCAGAAACGAGTATGCAAAGATAAGGAGGGAGGCCCAGCGACAATACAAAAACGACATAGCATCAAAAATCAAGTCTGACCCGAAACTGCTTTACAGCCACATTAGGAGGAAGACAACAGTCAAAGACCAAGTGATCAGGCTGAGGAAAGAAGGTGGGAAACTCACAAGAAGCGATCAAGAGTATGTGAGGAACTCTACACAAGATGTAAGGAAGTATTTACAGTGGAGACAGGAAGGACTCTGGGAAGACAGGTCAGAGGGGACACACCAACAATTGTTGGATGACATACACACTACTGAGGAGGAGGTGAAGAAGCTGCTAAGTGACTTCAAAGGCAATGGAACTGGACATCTCCCCGTGGGTCCTTGGAGAGGGAGCAGAAATGCTGTGTGTGCCACTTACCACAATCTTCAACACATCCCTTGATACTGGGCAACTACCTGAGGTATGGAAGGCTGCAAATGTAGGTCCCATTCTGAAAAAAAGAGACAGAAAAGAGGCACTAAACTATAGATCAGTGTCACTGACGTGTATAGTATGCAAAGTCATGGAGAAGATTATCAGGAGGAGAGTGGTGGAGCACCTGTAATGGAATAAGATTATAAACGACAACAAGCGCGGAATCATGAAAGAGAAATCCTGTGTCACAAACCTTCTTGAGTTTTGTGTTAAAGTAACAGAAGTAAGACACGAGAGAGAGGGGTGGGTTGATTGCATTTTCTTGTATTGCAAGAAGGCCTTCAGCACAGTTCCTCACAAGAGATTAGTGCAGAAGCTAGAGGATCAGGCGCGTATGACGGCAAGGACACTGCAATGGATCAGAGAATACCTGACAGGGAAGCAATAACGAGTCATGGTACGTGATAAGGTATCACAGTGGGCACCTGTGACGAATGGCGTCTCACAGAGGTCGGTCCTAGGACCAGTGCTATTTTTGGTATATGTGAATGACATGATGGAAGGGTTAGACTCAGAAGTGTCCTTGTTCGCAGATAATGTGAAGTTAATGAGGAGAATTAAATCAGATGAGGATCAGGGAGGACTTCAAAGAGACCTGGACAAGCTGGACATTTGGTCCAGCAACTGGCTTCTCGAATTTAACCCCACCAAATGCAAAGTCATGAAGATCGGGGAAGGGCAAAGAAGACCGCAGACAGAGTATAGGCTAAGTGGCCAAAGACTGCAAACCTCACTCAAGGGAAAAGATCTTGGGGTGAGCATAACACCGAATACGTCTCTGGAAACATACATCAACCATATAACTGCAGCAGCACATGGGCGCCTGGCAGACCTGAGAGTAGCGTTCCGATCCCTAGGTAAGGAATCTTTCAAGACATTGTACACCGTGTACGTCAGGCCCATACTGGAGTATGCAGCACCAGTTTGGAACCCACACCGGGTCAAGCACGTCAAGAAATTAGAGAAAGTGCAAAAGTTTGCGACAAGGTTAGTTCCAGAGCTAAGGGGAATGTCCTACGACATACAAAATACTGCGTGGAATAGACAAGGTGACAGAGACAGGATGTTCCAGAGATGGGACACAGAAACAAGGAATCACACTTGGAAGTTGAAGACTCAGTTGAGTCAAAGGAATGTTAGAAAGTATTTCTTCAGTCATAGAGTAGTCTGGAAGTGGAACAGTCTGGCGAGCGATGTAGTGGAGGCAGGAACCATACAAGCTTTAAGACGAGGCAGGACGAAGCTCGTGGAGCAGAAAAGAGGGAGGACCTAGTAGCGATCAGTGAAGAGGCGGGGCCAGGAGCTGAGTCTCGACCCCTGCAACCACAATTAGGTGAGTACAATTAGGTGAGTACACACACACACACACACACACACACACACACACACACACACACACACACACACACACACACACACACACACACACACACACACACAGTCAGTCAGCAGACGTGGGTCACAAGGCTCCGAGAACTTTAGTGGTTTTTAAGTCGTGCAGTAACTGCTAGCAGTAATCAGTGGTAGTGACAACGTCAGTGAACAATCCTACGAGTGATAACCAGAGTTATTAGTTAAAAAAAGTCGAGAGGAAGCCTGAAATCTTTAATATTTCAATGTGTCAAACGTTAGTGGCTAGTAGGCTTCTGTTGCTACACAGATTCAAATATACAAAGATTCAAGTGAGTGTGGAAGCGGTGTTCAAGAATTTCGAGAGATTGGATAACAAGTGAAATGTGGGGCACCATACAGTGAGAGTGAAAAAGTTAATAAGCAAAAGTAGAAAGGAAAAATATAATATATAACAAGGGAAGGTGGCAGTAGGCCTGCTGAAACAGTGACGCGCAACAGTTGTGTGAATTATACAAAAAGTGTAACACGAATTTTAATGTTTTCCAATATAAGTGAAGT
>NC_069451.1:30365723-30384182 GCF_026875155.1 Cherax quadricarinatus | reverse complement strand
CTGCACTTATTAAGAAAATATAAGGTGTATTACACATTCTCATTGACAAGAAGCTGTGAATCGACCCCTGCAAACACAAACAGGTGAATAAACACACACACAGTGGTCAGTGACGAGGCGGGGCCAGGAGCTGAATCTCGACCCCTGCAACCACAAATAGTTGAGTACAAATAGGTGAGTGCAGCCAGGAGCTGTGAATCGACCCCCGCAAGCACAAACAGGTGAGTAAACACACACACACACGCACGCTAGACGTTAAGAGGCAGATCTCAAATCTACACTGACCTGGACACCAGACCAGTGACTGACTTATCAAAGTGTAAGGGAACCAAGACTCTTCAGCAGCCTACCTTCCAAACAAAGTGAAGCTGCAACAAACCTCTGGCTGTCGTCGAGAGGAATCTTGACAAGTTCTTCAAGACAGTTCCTGATCGGTCAGGCTGTGTAGGCCTTGCTCTGCTGACTGCCAGCACCAACAACCTGGTGGACCAGGCCATTAGCCAGGTTGTCTGCGAACAGACTTAGAGGAGGAGGGGGCGATGACCCCTGAGAGACTAGCAAAATGTAGAGAGTATCAATCATACAGTGTTACCGAGAATGATAGTGAATCAGTCATACACAGTGTTACCAAGAATGATAGTGAATCAATCATACACAGTGTTACCAAGAATGATAGTGAATCAATCATACACAGTGTTACCAAGAATGATAGTGAATCAATCATATACAGTGTTACCAAGAATGATAGTGAATCAATCATACACAGTGTTACCAAGAATGATAGTGAATCAATCATACACAGTGTTACCAAGAATGATAGTGAATCAATCATATACAGTGTTACCAAGAATGATAGTGAATCAATCATATACAGTGTTACCAAGAATGATAGTGAATCAATCATACACAGTGTTACCAAGAATGATAGTGAATCAATCATATACAGTGTTACCAAGAATGATAATGAATCAATCATACACAGTGTTACCAAGAATGATAGTGAATCAATCATACAGAGATGCCACAGTCAGGGTGGGTATGATACACTGTCCTTTGTGCTTTCTAAGTGGGGATATACTCAAGGCTTATGTAGCGAAGATAGTATATCGTGGTGAGTATTCCAACCTCAGGAAGTATATTCATGCTAAAACCTAGTATACCTTCCAGATATACCTTCTAGATTGTACTTTCCTGATATACTTTCTAGGTATACCTTGTAGATATACCAGGCACTGTGGCGAAGGTAGGCAGATAGATTCTAGGGCTCCTGTTTCTCATCCTCATAGCAGACATAGATCAAAATTACAGGAAGATATAAGCAGTGTTTTCCAGTGGGCAGTGGAGAACTACATGACGTTCAGTGGTGATAAGTTCCAGCTGCTGAGGTATGAAGGAATACGTAGAAGACTTGGGAATAATTATGTCAGCGGACCTTTCTTTTAAAGACCATAACAAGACAAAGATCACGACAGCCAGGAAGATGACGGGGTGGGTATCGAGAACTTTCAAAACAAGGGAAATAATGCCGATGGTGACACTCTTCAAATCGCTAGTGCTCCCTCACTTAGAATATTGCTCAGTGCTGATGGCCCCGTTCAGGACAGGAGAAATAACAGAGCTGGAACAAATACAGAGATCGTTTACGGCTCACATTGAGCCAGTAAAGCACCTAAACTACTGGGAACGCCTGCAAGTATTGAACATGTACTCACTGGAGTGGAGGAGAGAGAGGTACATGATAATATACACCTGGAAAGTACGCGAGGGCCTGGTCCCAAATCAGCACACTGCCATAACAACATACTGGAGTGAGAGATATGGGAGGAGCAGCAAAATAAACCCAGTGAGGAGCAGGGGTGCGGTGGGCACAATAAGAGAACACTGTATCAACATTCGTGGTCCCAGACTATTGAACATCTTACCAGAAGGTATCAGAAACACTGCTGGAACAAGTGTAGAAGCCTTCAAGAAGAAACTAGACAAGCATCTTCACTAGGTGCCAGATCAACCAGGCTGTGATGGATATGTGGGACAGCGGGCCTGCAGCAGCAACAGCCTGGTTGACTAGGCAAGCACCAGACGAGCCTGGCCCATGGCCGGGCTCCGAGAGTAGTGAAACTCTCGAAACTCATCAAAGCTATATCAAAGAAATGTGGTATATCTTTCGGATATACCTAGTACACCTTCCAAATATACATGGTATACATTCCGGTTATACCTAGTATACTTTACGTATATATCTGGTATACCTTCCAGATATACCTGGAATACCTTTCAGATATACCTGGTATACCTTCCGGATATACTTGTTATACCTTCCAGAATCACCTTGCGGTATCAAGATGACTCTTACAGGTGCTCTCATGTGTTCTTAGGTATTCACAGGTGTCCACGAGTGTTCACAGGTATTCACATATGTTTCCAGTGTTGACAGGTGTCCACAAGTGCTCAAAGGTGTTCTCAAGTGCTCACAGATGTCCAGAGGTATTCACAAGTGTTAGCGATACCCGCAAGTGTTCACAGTACTCACAAGTGTTCATATATATTCACAAGTGTTTACATGTGTTCACAAATGTTCACAGGAGTCCACATGAGTCCATAGGTGTTCACAAGCATCAACAAGTGTTCACAGGTGTTCATAAGCATCCACAAATGTTAACAGGTGTTCACAAGCATCCACAAGTGTTCACAGGTGTTCACAAGCATCCACAAGTATTCACAGGTGTCTACGAGCCTCCACCAGATGTTCATAGGTGTCCAAAAGCAAACAATTGTTCACAAGTGTTCACATATGTTCACCAATGTCCACAATCATCCACAAGTGTTCACAGGTGTCCACAATCGTCCACAAGTGATCACAGGTGTCCACAATCATCCACAAGTGTTCACAGGTGCCCACAATCATCCACAAGTGTTCACAGGTGCCCACAATCATTCACAAGAGTTCACAGGTGTCCACAATCATCCACAAGTGTTCACAGGTGTCCACAATCATCCACAAGTGTTCACAGGTGTCCACAATCATCCACAAGTGCTCACAGGTGTCCACAATTATCCACAAGTGTTCACAGGTGTCCACAATCATCCACATGCGTTCACAGGTGTCCACAATCGTCGACAAGTGTTCACAGGTGTCCACAATCATCCACAAGTGTTTACAGGTGTCCACAATCATCCACAAGTGTTTACAGGTGTCCACAATCATCCACAAGTGTTCACAGGTGTCCACAATCATCCACAAGTGTTCACAGGATCCACAATCATCCACAAGTGTTCACAGGGGTCCACAATCATCCACAAGTGTTCACAGGTGTCCACAATCATCCACAAGTGTTCACAGGTGTCCACAATCATCCACAAGTGTTCACAGGTGTCCACAATCATCCACAAGTGTTCACAGGTGTCCACAATCACCCACAAGTGTTCACAGGTGTCCACAATCATCCACAAGTGTTCACAGGTGGGGATGAAGTGGAACAAATCTTTTCTGATGACAATCCACCTTTTTGTTTGCACATAACTTCCAATGCAACCATAGGCCCTATAGTGCAAGCATCTGTTCATAATGCGCCCGTTCATTTGTTCATGGACTCAGGTGCGCAAGTCAATATTATCAGGTCTAGTTTGTTTAGGGATAAGCAGTTACGACATGTCCTTCTCGTAGAACCGACTCATGTGTCCTCCCTTAGTGGAGTAGCTGGTTCTCACCTGTGTGTCCGAGGTCGGACTTCCCTAACTTTTTCTATCCAAGGCAGAGACTTCACTGCTTCCTTCCTTGTTGTCTACCAGATTACTTTTCCTGGGGACCTTCTACGGGGATTTGCTTCCATGCGAGACTTGCGCATTGTGCTCGACCCTTATCGATGGCATGCCCAAATTGATGACTTGATCGTACCATTTTGGGGTTACCAGCTTGGATCCGAGATCTGCCATACTGCCGCAGAGTACGACATTCGAATTAAGTCCTTGCAGGCCAGTGCATTTTCCAGTAGCGTACCCAAGCGGTCAGGCACTGGTGATCCTGTCACTCCTGTCTGTGTTCCAGCAACTTCAGACTTGCAAGATAGTGTCCAGTTACCTCAAGTGTCCGAGGATGCTCTGACTACCTTGAGTGCTGAGCCTATCCCTGCAATGTCTGCTAGTTCAAGTAGTAGTTTCTCCACAGGGGACGCCTTGTCGGAAAACGATTACTTGCAACTAGTAATGCCATCTCTTGTTGATGTCACATGCCGTCTGCAGAAAGACGTTTCTGTCGCGGCTAGTGCCCTCACTAGAGTGTCTGTTGTTGTTCCTAGTGTTCCAGATGGTGATAACGTCCTAGTTGACAGTGATTCCTGCAAAGTAAAAGGTCTATTTGTTGAACCATCCTTACATGTTGTAAGAGTTAGTAAGATCCATTTCTTCCTAGCTAACACTTCTGGTCACAGTGTTCGTCTCAGAGCAAATACCAATCTTGTTGACCTTGTTCACTATCCTTAACCTGTTCAGGTAGAGGATGAGTTGTCACCTGACCAGTGGGTCGGTGCTATTTCTACCGGGGAGACCTCATCCACTTCACCGGATCAATCTGTTCCACCAGTTGAAGAGAAAGACTTAGCTCCCACTGACTTCCCAGATGAAGTCAAGCGTTTGTTGACTCTGTTGAACAAACGTCGTAAAGCCATTGCCTTACCAGGTGAGAAGATGGGTATAACGAACTTATTGTCCCATCGTATTCCACTTGAACCTGGTACTAGACCTATCTACATACCTGCGTACAGAATGCCTCATTCACAAGTTGCTGTCGCAGAAGAATTGATCAATCAAATGCTTGATGATGGAGTTATTGCACCTAGAAATTCACCTTGGAATGCACCCTTGATCCTAGTACCTAAGAAGGATGGTACTTGGCGTCCAGTGATTGACTTTAGGAAGTTAAGTGCGAAAACTATCCCAGATCGCTTCCAACTTCCTGTCCTGGGTGATCTTTTACGTAACATCGGAGATAACAAAGTCTTTTCAACCCTGGACTTGTTACAAGGGTTTTGGCAAGTCCCTCTTCACGAGGACAGCCAAGAGCTAACTGCATTCTCCACTCCTACAGGTCATTATCACTTCCTCCGTATGGCGTTTGGATTACGATCCTCCCCTATCACGTTCTCAAGGCTCATGACTAATATCTTTACAGGTCTCATAGGTAATGCACTTATGGTGTACTTAGATGACGTAATCGTCATGTCTAAAGACGTGGATACACACTTGAAAAGACTTGATGTAGTACTTGGTAAGCTTGAAGAAGCCAATTTAAAGATCAAACTGTCTAAATGTCAATTTTTCAGATCAGAAATTAAGTTTCTTGGTCACATAGTCACTCCTAGAGGGGTTACGACTGACCAAAGTAAAGTAACTGCAGTACTAAATTTTCCAACTCCAAAAACTGCTGATGCCGTAAGATCCTTTGTGGGCTTAGCAGGTTTTTAAAGATCTTTCATTGCCAATTTTTCTTCTATAGCTGCTCCTCTAACTGAGTTGCTTAAGAAAGATGCTCCTTTTGTTTGGACCTTCCGTCAAGAAAGAGCATTCCAAACTCTAAAAGAAAAGCTAACATCTGCTCCAGTTTTGAAATTTCCAGATTTTTCTAAGCCCTTCTATCTGACAACTGATGCTAGTTCTATTGGCATAGGTGCCGTACTAGCTCAGAAGACTGATGGCAAGTACAACGCAGTTGCATTTGCTAGCCGAGTCCTTACGAAGGCTGAACGTAATTATACAGTAACTGAGCAAGAACCTTTAGCAATAGTATGGTCTTTAAAGCACTTCTGAGACATTATTTATCAGTACTCTGTTCATGTCTTGACAGACCACGCTCCACTGATACCTTTATTCCAGAACAAACAACCTACTGGAAGGTTAGCCAGATGGACCTTGACTATCCAAGAGTTCAATCCCACCTTTGAACACTTACCTGGCAAGTCAAATGTAGTCGCAGATGCCTTATCACGACATGTTAGTATAGTAACTGCAGACCCTCCATTTAGTACTGAAGAGGTAAAGAATGCTCAACGAACAGATCCCATGTGGTCTGGTGTGATTCGATTCCTGCTCCAGGAAGATCTTATTCTGACTGTGAAGCCACCAGCACCCATCAGTGACTTTGTCATGAACCAAGACTTACTGTATCGAACAGCCGAGTTGGGTACTCCTAGCAGAAGAGTTTACCAGTTAGTAATTCCACAGTCACTAGTGAATGTAGCCTTACAGCTAGTTCACGATGTACCAGGTGTTGCGCACCCTGGTATGGATCGTTCAGTAAAACAAGCCAGATTGAAATACTTTTGGCCTCGTGTGGCAACTGATATTTCTGAGTATGTTAAGAAATGTAGTGTCTGCATGCAACATAAAGGTAATGCTAATGGTCCTAATCCAATCCAAGTGTATCCAACCACTAGCGAACCGTGGGAAAGAGTTGCGCTAGATCTGTTAACTAATTTCCAATGTTCCCTCCAGGGCAACAAACATCTATGTGTTATGGTAGATCATTTCACCAGATATTGTGAGTTAGTTCCTATTGCAGATAAGACTGCCGAGACAGTAGCTAAAGCGTTTAAAGAACGCATTATCTGCAGGCATACCACCCCTAAGTCCCTAGTAACAGACAATGGAGGTGAATTCTGTAATGAGATTCTTGAAAATTTGTGTACCTTGTACAAGATCTCTAAATCCACCATTGTTCCTCATCATCCTGCCAGCACTGGGTTAGCGGAATGTACCAATAAGAAAGTACTTGATGTCTTGAGAGCCACTATCAATCCCAACAGTGAAACTTGGGATGAAGTTATACCTGATGTGCAGTGTGCTATAAATTCTGCTTACAATGTTTCTATAGGTGACACTCCACATTATGCATTGTATGGTGTAGATAAACGTTTGCCTTATGAGTTGCTATATTCTAATCCGAAACCAAATTACAACCCTGATGATTTCATAGCAACTCGTACCAGCTTAGCTCAAAGTGCTTTTAGAAGAATCCGTGAAACACTTCATAAATCAACAGCAGAATTTACAAGAGTCGCAAACACTCGAGCAAAGCCATCCAAAATCAAAATAGGTTCGAGAGTTATGCTGACTAACTTTAACAAAACGTCTGCAATGCCTAAGCTTGATCAAAAGTTTGTTGGTCCTTATCGAGTAGTTGAACATATCACTGGTAATAAGTATAAGGTTAGAGAAATTAGTACTGGTCAGTATAAAGAATCACATTTAGATCATATGAAGTTAGTATGTGATGATAATGTTCCAACCCAGACTAATGTGACAGACTCTGACAATCCTCCTGATCCTGTACTCTCTATCTCTGATACTCAGTCAGACGATCAACCTGAATGTCGTTATTCCCTACATACACGACAGGTATTGAGAAATCCTCAAGTATCATTTGTTACTTCCAATTCAGATTTGCCTCAAATACAGCATGAGTTAGCCAGTGCAACAGAGTTTGATCCTACCAGAGATGACACCCATTCTGCATATATCAATCTCACCCTAACAGAGTTGGGGTTAAATGTAAATAACCTGTATATATGAATAATTACAGTATCAACTTATCAGTATTCAAGAATTTTTTTTGTGTGTTTACGTTCTCTCCGAATTCTGAGAGTTAACAGTCTAGATTTGAGTGCACCGAATCTGCCTTTCTGTTAAACACTTCTTTCTTTGTATATATTCCTTCCTCAGAATCCGTAGATCACATGAATACAGATCGATCGATCAAATTTTTTTTTATTACTTCTATTGTGTATCCCAATGTTGAGTTTCATTCGATGAGTTGTGCTATATCATACCTTGTAATGCGTTACAGTTTTATTACAGTTCAATTCCATAAGCTTCCATTCCAATATTCTACTTATGTATGTTATAATGTTCAATTGTTGTGTACTTTGACATTGTATAGAATCAGCCCAAGCCGTACACCTGCCGTCTCTAGTTTGTATTAGTTGTATGTCGGGACGACATACGTTAGCGTCGCCGAGCTCTCAGTAGTAGTACCAGTTCCTAGTAACCAGTTACCAGTAACCAGTGTACCAGTAGATGACTCACTACCAACCGTCTGCGTGAATCACTGACTGATTATTCATATTGCTGCTGACCATAGCAGGATTTCAAACACCCTCACCCGTAGGCACTTGTGGGTCAGTCGTAGTTAGGGAGCAGAGAGAGGCAGGTCGGCTCCTGGTGCTTTCCCATACTTTCCGTTCTATTATACGTACTACCAGCCTACGTGAGTATTCTTACCCCATCCACGTTAAAGAAAACCCACTTGACAGTGGTACCTCAGTTGATGCTCTTCTGCGGTGGTGCCACTGTTGATGCTCTTCTACAGTGGTACCACTGTTGATGCTCTTCTCCAGTAGTACCACTGTTGATGCTCTTCTCCAGTGGTACCACTGCTGATGCTCTTCTACAGTGGTACCACTGTTGATGCTCTTCTCCAGTGGTACCACTGTTGATGCTCTTCTACAGTGGTACCACTGTTGATGCTCTTCTACAGTGGTACCACTGTTGATGATCGTCTGCAGTGGTACCACTGTTGATGATCTGCAGCAGTACCAGTGTTGAAGCTCTTCTACAGTGGTACCACTTGAGACTTCTACAGTAGTACCATTGTTGATGCTCTTCTGCAGTGGTACCACTATGAAGGCTCTTCTGCAGTGGTACCACTCTCCTCTGCAGTGGTACCACTGTTGATGCTCTTCTACAGTAGTACCACTGTTGATGATCGTCTGCAGTGGTACAACTGTTGATGATCTGCAGCAGTACCACTGTTGAAGCTCTTCTACAGTGGTACCACTTGAGACTTCTACAGTAGTACCATTGTTGATGCTCTTCTGCAGTGGTACCACTATTAAGGCTCTTCTGCAGTGGTACCACTGTTGGGGATCCTCTACAGTGGTACCTGTAGATGGTGAAGATACGGAGGAGAAATCGCAAGAAAACTGGTCCTAGACCTGTGTGACCTGTTTATAGACCTGTTTGGAAGTGTGTGTGTGTGTGTGTGTGTGTGTGTGTGTGTGTGTGTGTTGTGCGCGCTCACCTGCTTGTACTCACCTAGTTGTGGTTGCAGGGGTCGATTCACAGCTCCTGGCCCCGCCTCTTCACTGGCCGCTACTGAGTCACTCTTCCTGCTCCCTGAACTTTTCATACCTCGTCTTAAAGCAATGTATGAAGCCTCCGCCTCTTCCATGAAGCTGAAGAAATAGTTCCTGACATCTCTGTGGCGTATCTGTGTTTTCAGTCTATCTCTGTCCTCGTGTACCTGTTACCCGCCTCTCATTCTATCCCTGGCTACAGGAGTCCCACAGTCTTTAAAAAACACCTTGTAGATAACCAAGGATTTCTTAGTATACCCCTTATATATAATGGGAGGTTGTTGAACAGTCTTGGTCCCCGGACACTTATTGTGTTATTTCTTAGTGTACTCATGGACTCCCTGCTTTCATTGGGGAGCGTTGCACTGCTTGCCGAGTCTTTGGCTTTCACAGGAAGTGATTTCCGTGTGCAGATTTGGAACTAGTCCCTCTAGGATTTTCCAGGTGTAAATTGTGATGTATCTTTCTCGCCTGCGTTCCAAGTAGTACTGGTCAAAGGACTTCAAACGTTCCCACTATACTCGACTATACTCATACATGAAGTGAAAGTTCTCTGTATATTCTCCAGATCTGCAGCTTCTCCTGTCTTGAAAGTTGCTGTTAGTGTACAACAATATTCCAGCTTAGAGAGAACAAGTGACTTAAAAAAGATCATCATTAGCTTGGCATCACTACTTTTGAAGGTTCTCATTATCCGTCCTATCATTTCCCCAGCAGATGTGGTAATGACATTGTTGTGATCTTTGAAAGTGAGATCCACTGACATTATCACTCCCAGGTCTTTCACATTAGTTTCTCGCTTTATTGTGTGGAATGTAAACATTACATAAGACTGCTAAGTCTAGTTTTATACATTTTCGTGCCTTTTTTTTCTCTAAAAATTACTTGCTATATTAGATTTTTTTATGAATATACAATGAAGGAGTGTCCGTACCAGTCCGTTTTCTGTATTTAAAGCTCCATCAGTACGTTGATGGGTTTGTTTATACAAATAAATGGTCCAACTTGGACCATTTACAAAGTCACACTGACACGAAATAGTGAGGGGAACGAGTGTACATATTTGTGTATTGTTCCAGTCACGGTATTGTGTCTTTGTACCTAACCTAACTTGGGCTTAAAAATTTAACTTAGTATCTGTTGGAAGGCATTAATTAACCGTTAAACTGCCACAATCAACGGTCAACGGGTATGTAAACTGCCAGTCAACGGGTGTGTAAACTGCCACAGTCAACGGGTGTGTAAACTGCCACAGTCAACGGGTATGTAAACTGCCGCAGTCAACGGGTGTATAAACTGCCACATTCAACGGGTATGTAAACTGCCGCACACGTAGATCAGTGTTGTGAAGTCTTAGCGTCCTCAATATGGCCGCGATCAGGAATGTTAGGTCTGTACCGGTGTTCACACCAACAAAAAATTCCTCCACCATGTAGGGCAGTGTGGGAAGAGCTTGTCTCAGGGCAGCAGCATACCAGCATGTCTCCACCTCCATACTGTCATGTTGAATACACGTTCGTACCTGATGAAAACTGACACTAGACCAACTTGCCAAAATTTCACTGAAAATGTCATAAGGAAGATCACTGATAAATACCCAGGAAAAAGTTCTAACCCAATAGGCATAGAAGAGCGTGAACTTCCATGTCTGAACTTTGAAGTACCTAGTAACACAACTTCCTTCCACTAAGAAGAAATACGCCCAGATGTGTTATGGATGTTCTGACACCTGAAAAATAAGGATGTGATACATGTGTACAACTTTCAGAACTTCACAGTGGGACCTGGTCATGGACCAGCCGCAGGGGCGGTGACCCCCGGAACATCCTACTCCAGGTATTATACAGTTTTTATTTCTTCAAGTTTTTCCATGGCAGAGTAATTGAAATTTGTCCACATCGAACTTCATATTGTTTTCTTTGGCCAATTTGAAGACTTTGAATCCGCTTAGAGATTTAGTGTCCTCAGTGTATGACACTGTCTTGCAGATTTTAGTGTCGTCAGTAAAGGCAGATACAGTTTACATCTGTCTATGTCTGATATAAGGATGAGGATTTGCTACACAAATAACCCGCACATAAAAGAGAGAAGCTTACGACGACGTTTCGGTCCGACTTGGACCAGTTACAAATGGTCCAAGTCGGACCGGGTTATTTGTGTATCGTTCCAGTCACGGTATTATGCCTTTTTTTTGTTATGAGGATTTGCTTTATTTTTCTTAGAGAGGTAGAGATCCATCTGATCAGTCCTCCAGTTATTCCTCTTGTGCTATTACACCACGATGGCACTTCTCGAAGGCTAAGCAAAGTCTGTGTATTTTAGTTTCTAATGTATCCTGGACTATATCATAGTGGTCCAGTAGTTGTGAGATGCTGCCCTGGGTTGTGCAATTATTGGGTCTCCAAGTAGTTGGTGATTTTGATTCTTACAACACTTTCAAAGACTTTTATAATGTGGAACGTTAGTCCTATCTGTCTATAGTTCTTTGCAATTGCTTTACTGTCACGTTTGTGGAGTGGGGCTACGTCTGTTGTTTTTAGTAACTGTGGGATGACTCCCGTGTGTATGTTCCCTCCTCATAGAATATTTAAGGCAGGTGAAAGGTGTTTCTTGCAGTTCTTGATGAACACAGAGTTCCATCAGTCTGGTCCTGGTGCTTGACGGGTTAAGGTAATCTCGGAAATTTTGGAGATGTACAAAGTATCGCGTCTCGTTCATGAATAATTCAGATTATCTGATTCAGATTATCTGATTCAGATTATCTGATTAACAATTCACTAAACACTGAGTAATACTCAGACTTCAGTATTTGACTCGTGTCCTTGATATTATCAGTGTAAGTGCCATCATGTTTGATCAAGGACACAGTACTGCATGAGGTCCTTGATATTATCAGTGTAAGTGCCATCATGTTTGATCAAGGACACAGTACTGCATGAGGTCCTTGATATTATCAGTGTAAGTGCCATCATGTTTGATCAAGGACACAGTACTGCATGAGGTCCTTGATATTATCAGTGTAAGTGCCATCATGTTTGATCAAGGACACAGTACTGCATGAGGTCCTTGATATTATCAGTGTAAGTGCCATCATGTTTGATCAAGGACACAGTACTGCATGAGGTCCTTGATATTATCAGTGTAAGTGCCATCATGTTTGATCAAGGACACATTACTGCATGAGGTCCTTGATATCAGTGTAAGTGCCATCATGTTTGATCAAGGACACAGTACTGTCCTTGATATTATTAGTGTAGGTGCCATCATGTTTGATCAAGGACACAGTACTGTCCTTGATATTATCAGTGTAGGTGCCATCATGTTTGATCAAGGACACAGTACTGTCCTTGATATTATCAGTGTAGGTGCCATCATGTTTGATCAAGGACACAGTACTGTCCTTGATATTATCAGTGTAGGTGCCATCATGTTTGATCAAGGACACAGTACTGTCCTTGATATTATCAGTGTAAGTGCCATCAAGTTTGATCAAGGACACAGTACTGTCCTTGATATTATCAGTGTAAGTGCCATCATGTATCATCAAGGACACAGTACTGTCCTTGATATTAACAGTGTAAGTGCCATCATGTTTCATCAAGGACACAGTACTGTCCTTGATATTAACAGTGTAAGTGCCATCATGTTTGATCAAGGACACAGTACTGTCCTTGATATAATCAGTGTAAGTGCCATCATGTTTGATCAAGGACACAGTACTGTCCTTGATATTATCAGTGTAAGTGCCATCATGTTTCATCAAGGACACAGTACTGTCCTTGATATTATCAGTGTAAGTGCCATCATGTTTGATCAAGGACACAGTACTGTCCTTGATATTATCAGTGTAAGTACCATCATGTTTGATCAAGGACACAGTACTGTCCTTGATATTATCAGTGTAAGTACCATCATGTTTGATCAAGGACACAGCACTGTCCTTGATATTATCAGTGTAAGTATCATCATGTTTGATCAAGGACACAGTACTGTCCTTGATATTATCAGTGTAAGTACCATCATGTTTGATCAAGGACACAGTACTGTCCTTGATATTATCAGTGTAAGTACCATCATGTTTGATCAAGGACACAGTACTGTCCTTGATATTATCAGTGTAAGTACCATCATGTTTGATCAAGGACACAGTACTGTCCTTGATATTATCAGTGTAAGTACCATCATGTTTGATCAAGGACACAGTACTGTCCTTGATATTGTCAGTGTAAGTACCATCATGTTTGATCAAGGACACAGTACTGTCCTTGATATTATCAGTGTAAGTACCATCATGTTTGATCAAGGACACAATACTGTCCTTGATATTATCAGTGTAAGTACCATCATGTTTGATCAAGGACACAGTACTGTCCTTGATATTATCAGTGTAAGTACCATCATGTTTGATCAAGGACACAGTACTGTCCTTGATATTATCAGTGTAAGTACCATCATGTTTGATCAAGGACACAGTAATGTCCTTGATATTATCAGTGTAAGTACCATCATGTTTGATCAAGGACACAATACTGTCCTTGATATTATCAGTGTAAGTACCATCATGTTTGATCAAGGACACAGTACTGTCCTTGATATTATCAGTGTAAGTACCATCATGTTTGATCAAGGACACAGTACTGTCCTTGATATCAGTGTAAGTACCATCATGTTTGATCAAGGACACAGTACTGTCCTTGATATTATCAGTGTAAGTACCATCATGTGTGATCAAGGACACAGTACTGTCCTTGATATTATCAGGGTAAGTACCATCATGTGTGATCAAGGACACAGTACTGTCCCTGATATTATCAGGGTAAGTACCATCATGTGTGATCAAGGACACAGTACTGTCCTTGATATTATCAGTGTAAATACCATCATGTTTGATCAAGGACACAGTACTGTCCTTGATATTATCAGTGTAAATACCATCACGTTTGATCAAGGACACAGTACTGTCCTTGATTATTATCAGTGTAAATACCATCACGTTTGATCAAGGACACAGTACTGTCCTTGATATTATCAGTGTAAATACCATCACGTTTGATCAAGGACACAGTACTGTCCTTGATATTATCAGTGTAAATACCATCACGTTTGATCAAGGACACAGTACTGTCCTTGATATTAACAGTGTAAATACCATCACGTTTGATCAAGGACACAGTACTGTCCTTGATATTATCAGTGTAAATACCATCACGTTTGATGAAGGACACAGTACTGTCCTTGATATTATCAGTGTAAATACCATCACGTTTGATCAAGGACACAGTACTGTCCTTGATATTATCAGTGTAAATACCATCACGTTTGATCAAGGACACAGTACTGTTCTTGATATTATCAGTGTAAATACCATCACGTTTGATCAAGGACACAGTACTGTCCTTGATATTATCAGTGTAAATACCATCACGTTTGATCAAGGACACAGTACTGTCCTTGATATTATCAGTGTAAATACCATCACGTTTGATCAAGGACACAGTACTGTCCTTGATATTATCAGTGTAAATACCATCACGTTTGATCAAGGACACAGTACTGTCCTTGATATTATCAGTGTAAATACCATCACGTTTGATCAAGGACACAGTACTGTCCTTGATATTATCAGTGTAAATACCATCACGTTTGATCAAGGACACAGTACTGTCCTTGATATTATCAGTGTAAATACCATCACTTTTGATCAAGGACACAGTACTGTCCTTGATATTATCAGTGTAAATACCATCACGTTTGATCAAGGACACAGTACTGTCCTTGATATTAACAGTGTAAATACCATCACGTTTGATCAAGGACGCAGTACTGTCCTTGATATTAACAGTGTAAATACCATCACGTTTGATCAAAGACATAGTACTGTCCTTGATATTATCAGTGTAAATACCATCACGTTTGATCAAGGACACAGTACTGTCCTTGATATTATCAGTGTAAATACCATCACGTTTGATCAAGGTCACAGTACTGTCCTTGATATTATCAGTGTAAATACCATCATGTTTGATCAAGGACACAGTACTGTCCTTGATATTATCAGTGTAAATACCATCATGTTTGATCAAGGACACAGTACTGTCCTTGATATTATCAGTGTAAATACCATCATGTTTGATCAAGGACACAGTACTGTCCTTGATATTAACAGTGTAAATACCATCATGTTTGATCAAGGACACAGTACTGTCCTTGATATTATCAGTGTAAATACCATCATGTTTGATCAAGGACAGTACTGCATGTGGCTTTTATTCTCCATTTTGTATACAAGTATTTATATTTTATTTTTCAATTTGGACAATTGCTGTCAGCTCTATCTGTCTCTCCTGGTCTCTGTCTCTCCTGGTCTCTGTCTCTCCTGGTCTCTGTCTCTCCTGGTCTCTGTCTCTCCTGGCCTCTGTCTCTCCTGGCCTCTGTCTCCTGGCCTCTGTCTCTCCTGGCCTCTGTCTCTCCTGGTCTCTGTCTCTCCTGGTCTCTGTCTCTCCTGGTCTCTGTCTCTCCTGGCCTCTGTCTCTCCTGGTCTCTGTCTCTCCTGGCCTCTGTCTCTCCTGGTCTCTGTCTCTCCTGGTCTCTGTCTTTCCTGGTCTCTGTCTCTCCTGGTCTCTCTCCTGGTCTCTGTCTCTCCTGGTCTCTGTGTCTCCTGGTCTCTGTCTCTCCTGGCCTCTGTCTCTCCTGGTCTTTGTCTCTCCTGGTCTCTGTCTCTCCTGGTCTCTGTCTCTCCTGGTCTCTGTCTCTCCTGGTCTCTGTCTCTCCTGGTCTCTGTCTCTCCTGGTCTCGGTCTCTCCTGGTCTCTGTCTCTCCTGGTCTCTGTCTCTCCTGGTCTCTGTCTCTCCTGGTCTCTGTCTCTCCCGGTCTCTGTCTCTCCTGGTCTCGGTCTCTCCTGGTCTCTGTCTCTCCTGGTCTCTGTCTCTCCTGGTCTCTGTCTCTCCTGGTCTTTGTTCTCTCCTGGGTTCTGTCTATCCTGGCTTCTGTCTATCCTGGCCTCTGTCTCTCAGACTGTCTCTCCTGGCCTCTGCTCTCCTGGTCTCTGTCTCTTCTAGGCTCTGTCTATCCTGGCCTCTGTCACTCCTGGGTCTCTACCTATCCTGGCCTCTGTCACTCCTGGCCTCTGTCTCTCCTAGCCTGTCACTCCTGGGCCTCTATCCTAGCCTCTATCCAGGCCTCTGTATATCTTTGCCTCTGTCTCTTCTGAATTATGCCTCTCCTGGCGTCTGTCTCTCCTGGACTCTGTCTCTCCTGGCCTCTGTCTCTAACTCTGTCCTAGACTCTGTCTCTCCTGGTTTCTTTCTCTCCCAGCCTCTGTCTCTCTTGAACTTTGCCTCTCCTGGATTCATTCAGTTTAGATTCAATATCTTCCATTTCTCTAGCCAGCGTTTCCTTCCATATTTCAAACAGTCTAGCGTCCTTGAGAAGGTCTGTGGTTCTTCGTTTTCCTCTATAGGGGAAGCATCTCTCTCTTTCCAGTTTGCATCTTCTCTTCTTTTTTCTTCGGAGAATGTGCCATATGCAAACTTCTAGTGGCACAGAGTTGATCCTGTCAAGACATTTAGTTCATATCCATATTATTTAATATATCTATACACAACGTTTCATTAAGTACACTATTTATATGATCTCAGTTGATCTTCATGTTGTTAAAAGTTGAATTTAATGAAAAACTAATGATTATTTGTGCTTCTTGGTGTGAAATACAAGTCTGTTAAAATCTTTGCACTCTGGCAGAGTTGCTGTCTCTTTTTGTTTCATGAACACGTAAGATAACAGGTAAATCTTAAGACTTTAATTTTCCGATTCCATTTGGATAGGCCTAGTGTGAGGCCAGACAGCGAGGTCCCATGACTAACGGGACCGTTAACAGATGCAACAGGATGTTCAACGGCCAGAAATCAATTTCCATAAGGGTATTTAGTTATTTCCAGCGCTCGAAACTGGTTTTAAAAATTATACCAAGAACCTGGAGTGATAGCATCACTGTGTGAGGTTGAACCTCCTTTCTGACTACACTGGCGGGTTCACTCTTTAACAAGTGTGGATGATTGTGGACACCTAGTGAACACTTGTGGATGATTGTGGACACCGGTGAACACTTGTGGACGATTGTGGACACCTGCGAACACTTGTGGATGATTGTGGACACCTGTGAACAATTGAGGATGATTGTGGACACCTGTGAGCACTTGTGGATGATTGTGGACACCTGTGAACACTTGTGGATGATTGTGGTCACCTGTGAACACTTGTGGATGATTGTGGACCCTGTGAACACTTGTAGATGATTGTGGACACCTGTGAAAACTTGTGGATGATTGTGGACACCTGTGAACACATGTGGATGTTTGTGGATCCTATGAACACTTGTGGATGATTGTGGACACCTGTGAACACTTGTCAAGTGGGTTTTCTTTAACGTGGATGGGGTAAGAATACTCACGTAGGCTGGTAGTACGTATAATATAACGGAAAGTATGGGAAAGCACCAACAGCCGACCTGCCTCTCTCTGCTCCCTAACTACGACTGACCCACAAGTGCCTACGGGTGAGGGTGTTTGAAATCCTGCTATGGTCAGCAGCAATATGAATAATCAGTCAGTGATTCACGCAGACGGTTGGTAATGAGTCATCTACTGGTACACTGGTTACTGGTAACTGGTTACTAGGAACTGGTATTACTACTGAGACCACAGTAGAAGAGCATCAACAGTGGTACCACTGTAGAAAAGCATCAATAGTGTGACCAATGGAGAAGAGCAACAACAGTGATACCACTGGAGAAGAGCATCAACAGTGATACCACTGGAGAAGAGCATCAACAGTGGTACCACCGTAGAAAAGCATCAAGAGTGGTACCACTGTAGAAGAGCATCAATAGTGGCACCACTGGAGAAGAGCATCAACAGTGGACCATGAGAAGAGCAATCAACAGTGGTACCACTGTAGAAGAGCATCAATAGTGGCACCACTGGAGAAGAGCATCAACAGTGGTACCACTGGAGAAGAGCATAAACAGTGGTACTACTGGAGAAGAGCATCAACAATGGTACCACAGTAGTAGAGCATCAACATTGGTACCACCGTAGAAGAGCATCAAGGTGGTACCACTGTAGAAGAGAATCCCCGAAAAACCGGGGACCACTGAGAAGGCTAAAAAAGTGGTACCCCTTTAGAAAAGCATCAACATGGTACCAAGGAGAGAGCAACAAAAGGGACCACTAGAAGGCATCAAGGGTTGCCCCCCGTAGAAGAGTCCAGGGTACCACTGTAGAAAAGCATAAAGGGGGGCCAATGAAGGAAAACAAACAGTGGGGGACCCAAAAAC